>JAUEJJ010000002.1:3881219-3893225 GCA_032164275.1 Synergus coniferae
TGGATTACACTTTTGTATTGGTCTTAAATTCTGTCGTAACCCTTACACTGACGCAAATAGGTGCATTTACCTTACAAGGCTATAAAAGTTATGCGGAAAGTTTTGAAATACAAAAAAATGGCGAATTTTTCAGCTATTCATTCACAGATCTTGAGAAGTTTTTTTTATTATTTTTTACTAAATAGAAAACTTGTCAAAACAAAAATAAATAGTAATAATATGTAAATTCATAAGACTTTCAAAAATACTAGAATATTTTTATTTTTATGATTCAAGTTAGCGTATAAAAGATACTAAACGATTTTGTTATTGTCTTAGTATTATAGACATACTTTATATGGTACGTTGTCCCAGTAATGGTCATTTTACTTTATAAACCAATGATTAATAGAGATGTCAATATGGACGTATGTCATTTGTTCGAGGTGAGCTTAATAAGAAACCGTGATAAGAACATATGTCACGTATTCGAAGGTGGTTAAGAAGGGTGTATGTCACATGATCGACGGGGGTTAAAAAAGAGATATGACACGTGTTGGAAGAGGGGTCAATAAGGGCGTATGTCACGGGGGGTCAATAAGGACATATTTTAAATTGGGGTTAATAAAAACGTATCTCACGTGGGGATCAATAAAGGTGTATGTCACGTGGGGACTCATTAAGAGCGTGTTTCACGTGGGGGTCAATAAGGGCGTATGTCACTTGTTCGATGGGAGCTTAATAAGGGTATATTTCACGTATTCGAGGAGGTCAAGAAGGGCGTATGTTACATGGCCGAGGGGGGTAAAAATAAGACATATGTCACGTGTTTAAAGGGAAATCCCTTTAACCCTTTAAAAAGGAGAGCATTGAATTGGATTATATGGCATTGACAAAATTGCATACATTAATGCCTATGAATCCAAACAAATTCCGTTTTTTTCCCGAATGCGCTTCTTGGCCTTTGACTGTTTTCGTTTGTGTCATTTTGAATCTACAAAAAAAAATACGACATTAAAGTGGCTTCTTTGTCATGCCATTGATTGAATGACATTGAATTCCATTGAATGACCGTATTAGTTGAATGTCATACAATGCCTGCTATGATCAGAGGTATGGAATGAAACGAATGCCATTTAATGCTTTTTCTTATCAGATATATCGAGTACAATCAATGCATTTGAATGCCGTTGAATTTAATTCCGGGCAAAAACGGAATTTGTTTGGATTTATAGGCATTGAAGTGTACAATTTTTTCAATGCCATATAATCCACTTCGATGTTCTCCTTTTTACAGGCGAAGGGTGCATCTGACATGGGGGTCAATAAGGGCGTATGTCACATGATTGAGGGGGGTTATAAAAAAGATATGTCATGTATTGAAAGGGGGTTCATTAAGGATGTATTTCACGCGGGGGTCAATAAGGGCGTATAT
The DNA here is from genome assembly GCA_032164275.1 of Synergus coniferae. Taxonomy (NCBI): domain Eukaryota; kingdom Metazoa; phylum Arthropoda; class Insecta; order Hymenoptera; family Cynipidae; genus Synergus; species Synergus coniferae. Next base: position 3,882,634 of record JAUEJJ010000002.1, read on the forward strand.
CACATGGGGAAAAATTAAATTATTAAACTAGAGTAAATAAAGTGGCGCAAATAAGGAAGTTTCTGTGATCAAACATAGAGGCACACCCCACCCCCTTTATTAACTATTTTTAAACCTAGAAGCTAATGCAAAAGTAAAAAAAAGGTTTCAGCTTTATTAAAAGTTTGTAAATTGTTCTACAATTTTGAACTACATGTCCTAATTTGTCATACGTCGTTTAAAAGTACATTTGTAATTTTCTAGGACAAAATAAAATGTTTATTTCCTTCAACTAATGTTGTTGGCAAATGTTAAGACTCAGTCAGGTCTTCTGTCCAGACATATGGGAAACTTTTCACTTAGTCTGCCATGTCGCAGACTCTTACTACTAGCGAGGAACCACTACTACTTAAGTCTCGTGATGGTAACGACCTAAATTACTTTACCCAACCTTGCTCCGGCATTATCGCGTTATTGTTAAAGCTACGATGTCGTTTACTTTGTTAAAAGAATTTCACCAGCCGAGCGGAACAAAAATAGAACCTGTCAAATTCGATTTTACAGGAATCATCGGAGAATTTCAATCAGCCAGCAAGTTGCAGTCAAATTCATAAAATAAGAAATTGTCTCAATCTGTTGCGCGCTTCGCGGTGCTTAGCAAGCTGATGGTTTGTTGGAATAAAAACACGGAAAAAAAAGAAGTGGTTGCCACAGCCAAAAAAATATTGTTGTGTATAGTATTGTTGTCTCATCAATTGAAATGGAAGAGAGAACATTGAGTATGGAAGCTTGTTACGTGAGATATGGATGTGCCAGTCATAGCTATAGTTGCATTAATAATTTTGAAATAGCTCTACGATACTATGGTTTCCCTAACCATTCTTCGATGGTTCGTGTCCCTATAAAGGGGGCGCTGTAATCGCTGCGCATTTTGGCGATATATGTCAGCAAAACGGCCATTTTTTCTGATAGTTTTCAGCGTGGTACCGTGGTTTTTGGCTTTTCGGCATCTGTCGCATGTGCAAAATGAATTGTGAGTGAAGTGAACTTCTAAGCAGCCTCGGATTCGGAAAAAATGTTCTGTAAATGTCCACTGCGTTTTTGTAATTATAGTAAAACTTGTCAAGTTATTTCTTTTAAAGTAGAGAAGTGACCAATTCGAAAAGAAAACATCTCTTTTGTGAAACTTATACCGCATTAAAAATGACATTTTTTGTTTCGAATTGGTCACTTCACTACTTTAAAATAAATAATTTGACAAGTTTTATTATAATTACATAAACGCAGTGGAAACTTACAGAAAATTGTTTTACAGTGATGCATCAAAATTAAAATGGGTATGGTATATATAAACTTTGATGTACCTACCATAGAAATGGTTCACCCATCCATATCTACTTTTGTTCCCACACCAAAACTATGGCTCATGCAACCATAGTCCTTCTTTTGCTACAGTCATTTCCAAGCCAACTAATGCCTATGGATGCAGCAACCATAGATATGGATGTGCCAAATATTTCAATATAATATGGCTGCCCCAACCATAGGTTGTGTTGTGCCAACCATACACATTTTTTTTCCGTGCAGTAAATTATTTCTGTAGATTCTACAAAAAAATTTATTTGAATTTGCAAATAAAATCTGTAAATTCTATATATTTTTTGGCTGTGTTAGTCAAAAGATTTCTTTAGAATAAACTTTTTTATGAATTAAAACATGAAAATAATTGTCTTAAAAACATGTGTTAATTAAGAACATGGAACATGAAAATTTATCTTTAAAATGAGACCAAGAGCTTTTTAAAATAACAAATATTTTCGGAGTTATTAACATTTTTGAAAATATTGGAGGTTTTTCCGCAATATCTTTTTATAAAATACAGATTTCAACTTTCCCTTTAGCTTATTAGCCGGAAAATTTTATTAGTTTTCGTACTGTTTTGGAGGACAATTTTTCAATTAAGTATTATAAAAATTAGAGAACTTTAAGCAACACCTATAAAACAGGCGTACTGCCAATTTCCGACAGTAGTGTACCTGTTATTCCTATAAAAGTGAAATTAAAACAAATATTAATTACATCTGTCAGGAAGGAAGGAATAAAATATCATAAATTATAACATTTAATAAGAAAGTAAATGCGTGCGTTCGATCTTGTACGGATATATCCAACTGCTACAGAAGTTCGCTTTTCCTTCTAAGTTCCAAGAATCAACCTCCTAAATCTGAGGTTTGAGGATGTACCCACTTTCGCGAGCAGCGTCTGTAGCTGGACCGGAAAGGTGGTCGTTGGCCTCTGGAAACGCGACTTATGGCGCCTGCTTCCGTTGTACTAATTTGGAGAGAGCTCGCTAACGAGCCCTTTGAGGTCGTAAGTTTAGCCGTTGCGGCCGCGGTCTGTGAAGTAGCTGCCACAAGCCCGGCGAGTGCCGATCTGCCTTTTCCCATTCCATTCGCCTTATCCCCGCCCTTCAAGATCCTTGAAAAAAACTGCGCCTACCTCTTCTCACCGCCGTCAGAGCTTGCGCGGCCACGCGCCGTTCGTAGTGGGGGGACGAAAACGTGCTCGCCTCCCGCTCTTTCACAAATTTAGTTCGCGCCACAAGCTCGCCGGATGCGAATGCGGCAGCCGGTTCAGAGCTTGCGTGGCGAGAGCGTGTCCTGACCAAAGTTCGGCTTCGCGTTTCATCAAGTAAAATACAGAAAGAAAGTTTTTGTGCGCCTGGAATCCTCACTGGAATTTGAATGAAAGTTAAGGAGAATTTTAGGACTGGAATTAAAATTAATGAATTCACTGTACAATTTTTGGGAATAAAGATAAAAAAGACTTTCAGGAATGGATGAGTCAATGTGACTTTGTGGCGAAAGGACTGATTGGGAAATAATTAGAGATACTTTTATAGGGAGTTATTTTATAGAGAAAGAGTTGTGGAAAGTTCTGAAAAAGTTTGAAGGAACCTTTCGCTGTTCATGAAGAGGATCAGGATAGATGATCTTGATAATCAAGACTTGATTTGATGGCGATTATTAGCAGAGAAAAAGCACTTGAGAGTCTTGAGAGTTCATCCTCTTTCTGTGCCGGAAAGCAATAATCAACTTTCTGGCGAGTTTCCCTGTAATTAAGTTAAGTTTCACTGAGAATCGGCTGGAAATTTTGAAGATACTAAATGGAAGGGAAGGATGAGAGGAGTTTGAATCAGATTTTGCTAAGTTGCTAATTAGAGTTATCAATTAATTAGGCAAGAGAGTTTTCAGCGTGTCAATTAAAAAGGAAGTTCTCACGCTGGGGGAGGCTGGAATTCAATATTGAGTCAATCAAAGGGGGAAGTATTAATCCGTGAATTTCTCGTCGAGATTTGATCTTCGTGTTCGGTGTTCTCGTTCACTAATTTGACACTTCGAGAGTGAAAAAGTTCTAAAGGATGAACGCAGTGCTTTCGTTGACGAGTTGAAGTTTTTTTTTTCAGTTTTTGTCGCATAAAGGTTGAGCACGGAGGGAAGTAAGGAACTTCGAAAATGAGCGGGAGTTCTGTTCTGCTGTGCATGCTCGCATTTCTTGCTGTGATACAAGGTAAGTTTTGGCGAGTTTTTCTTTCTGTGAGGAATGTGCGAAAAAAAGGTGGAAGGGGTACTTTGGCAATATTGGTAGAGTTCGGGGTTCTTGTAGTTCATGACTCTTAAAAATAGTAAAGTTAAAATTAAATTTCAAATTTGCAGTTTACTTTCAAAGTATTTAAAATAAATAAAAGTTAGTTTATAAAAAAATAACAAATAATAAAAAATCATTTAAAATAAATAAATGTGAAATAAAAACAATAAAACAAAAGTTGTTGCTTATCTGCAACTATTTCCTTTTTTTTTTAATTAATTAATTTCAAATTATTAACTTTTTTTAAAAGTAAATTTTAGTCAACTTGATAGACATTTTCCGTATAAATTATTTCTCCATCTCGCCTATATTCTTTAAAAAGTTGAATTCTTAATTTTTAAGAGTATTTTATAACGAAACATAATTTTGACTTTTTTCCGTATAACGAGACGTTTGGCTGAGCATTTTGAATTTTGAGTTTATTTTTCAAAAGATTTTTTTATTGTTCAAACGAAAACAATTTACCCTATTAAACAGTTGTTCAAGAAAATTTTGTGAATATTTTTGAAATTTTTGAAATTAACATTTTAAAGTAAAAGTAAAAACCATTTTTGCTGTCCAAAATTCGTTTAAGGAAATTTCGTAGGTCTTTAAAATCCTAATTTTTGCTTCCTTAACTATTTTCCGTGTGTGACATTTTTTGACTAAAATGTGAAATAATATTCGTGAATAATTATAAAAAAGTTGCAGAAACTTTACTTGGCATAGTCGAGATGTTAAGAGTCAATGAAAATTTCGAAAACTATTATATTTTATAATTATTCATGAAGATTAGGTACTTCAGATTTTGGAAAAAGTTTATAAAACATTTGAAAACTTTTGACGTATCCTAAAGTCGATGACAGTGAAGGTCAAGGTGACTAATTTTTTCCGTGTGCTGGAAGTAAACGGATTGAAATTTTATCCGTTTTAATGCGTCATCTATCCATAAGTATCCTTTTGAAATCTTTTTTATACTCTTCAATCCGTTTTTATCAGTTCTCTATCCGTCTATCCGTTTGAATAATAATCTTATCCGTTGTCACAATCCGTTTGAATGCTTTTGTATCCGTTTTTATGTATTACTATGTGTTTTTAAACTTATACTTTTCAATCCTTCATTTCTTATCCGCTACTCAATCCTTATATATCCGCAAACTACTTAGCTATAATTTTTCTCGTTATGTAACACGGATAGAATTTCAATCAGTAGCAATCATTACTTATCCTGTTTAATCCGTTTTTCACCAATCATTATCGATTCCCTACAATCTTCTTCGTCATCAATATTTGTCAAACATAATTATTTTTCATTCGTTCCGATCTGTATCTATTTTTATTATTATTATTGCTATTATTATTATTATTATCAACTTTTTTAAATTATAGGGTTTTACATATTTCCGAACCCGATAAAATTTTTGGTATAAAATATGGTTTAGAGCAATCAAATATAAATTAGCATTCTAGTTTTCACTGCAGATACAAACGGATAGAATTTTTTATTGTAACTGATACGCGAAGATAGAATATTATCAGTTCAATACGGATTCAAAAGGATAGACGCTTATAGAGTAGGTATTACTAGTTGAAAACTGATTGAAAATGATAGATATGGATATCATATTTTTACTTGAAGACGTATTTAAACGGATAGATATGGATAGATTATTTTCATTAGAAGATGGATTAACAAGGATAGAATACTTTTCGTAGAAGACGGATTAAAACGGATATCTAGGATAACATCTTACGGATTGGTAAGGATAAAAAAATTCGACCTGAAACGGATAGGGGCGGATTATATTCCATTTCACGTATTAAAAATTATTCAAACGGATAAAGATATAAAAATGTAATAAAGGATAGAACACGATTGAGAAGGATGCAAAGTGCCCATTGAAACGAATAAAGAATTTCTACTCATTTGAATCCGTTTATGGGTAGAATTTTTTTTATTCAAACTGATTCGCGTGAATAGAGTATTATTAGTTCAATACAAATGCAAAAGGATAAACGTGGACAGAGTATTACTAATTGAAGACTAATTGAAACGGATAGAAATGGATATGTAGATTATTTTAAGCTGTAAGTGGATTCAAAGGGATAGAATATATTTCGTTGCCGATGGATTAAAACGGATAAATAGGATACCATCTCACGAATAGATAAAGATAAACAAAAGTTCGGACTGAAACGAATAGGGGCTGATTATATTCCATTTCACGTACTGAAAATTATTCAAAGGAATAAAGATTTAAATATCTAACAAAGGATAGAACACGATTGAGATGGACGCAAAGTGCTCATTCAAACAGATAAGAAATTTCTATCCGTTTGAATCCGTTTACTGGTAGAATTTTTTTTATTCAAACTGATTCGCGCGAATAGAATATTATTATTTCAATACAGATGCAAAAGGATAGACGTGTACAGAGTACTACCAATTGAAGATTAATTGAAGCGGACAGAGTATTACTAATTGAAGACTAATTGAACCGTATAGAAATGGATAGATTATTTTTAGCTGTAAGTGGATTCAAAAGGATAGAGTATTTTTCGTTGAAGACGGCTTAAAACGGATATCTAGAATAACATCTCACGGTTAGATAAGGATAAAAAAGTTCTGATTGAAACGGATAAGGGCGTATTATGTTTCACTTCACTTATTGAAAATTATTCAAACGGATAAAGATTTAAAAATTTAACAAATGATAAAGCACGATTGAGTAGGATGCAAAGTGCTCGTTCAAATGGATATGAAATTTCTATCTGTTTGAATCCGGTATTCCTATCCGTTTGAATAATTTACACCCAGCAGGCTATAAGAGTTGTCTCGTTTGGTGGAAGGTGCAGTGGCGTAATTATTATCACTCCAAGTAGGTAGTTTGCCAGTTTTGATTAAGCTTGACTATTTCGCGGCGAACGACAGAGCAAAATACGCAGAAAATGATAAACGCGTACAGTCATGACATGACGCGTGCACGTACTCCGGTTAACGGGAATGTGACGGTGTATGTATAAAGTACATCGTCAATCAGCGTGATTGAAGGTTCGAACTGCAGCGAATAACAATTTAGTCGAAATGACTGACGGCTATGCACTCTCGGCAATAGTGAATCGAGACAAAGGTATGGTATTTTACCCCCTGGACATTTTCCGACTATTTGTGCTAAAATCACAAACTTTTGTGGTCGCTTAACGCGCCGACGAAACAAAATTTATCTACCGCCTCCGTGATCAAGACTTTTTCAGACCCTTGCTGTGCTGGGAAAATTTTCAGATAGAAAAACTTCTTTCCGTCTGACTCTGTTCCAATCCGATGTCTGTACCCGAGTGAATTCGTGAAAAATGAGAAATCCTATTCGAATGAATCTGAGTTGAGCCGAAGTCGAAAACGAATTCTTATCCGAATCAATCCGATCCAATCCGATGTCAAAACCAAATTCTTATTCGCTTAATTGGATCAAATTCGAAATAAAAACCTGAATTCCTGTCCATTTGAAGATTTCTATCCGAATAAATTAAATATGATCTAATTCGGAGTACAATAGAAATTTTCCTATTTGAAACAATTGGATGCAATCCGAGCTCGAAAGCAAAATTCTTATCTGATCCAATCTAAAGAAAAAACCTAAATTCCTATTCTCATCAATCAATTCGATCCTATCTGTGGCCAGCTGGAAGATTTATATCCGAATCGATACGCTTTAATAAGATGTCAAACCGAAATTTCTATCTGAATTAATCCAAGCTAATCCGAATTCAAATAAAAGGTCATATATGCATCAACTCGATCTATTTCTACTTTTTCCGAGTCAATTAGAAGTCAGCACTAAATTTTTATTCTCATTTATCTGACCCAATTCAAAGTCAAATCCAAAATACTTGTCCGAAAAACTTTGATCTAATCCGATGTTAAAACCTAAATTCCTGTCCTAATCAATAAATACAATCAAATCGGATGTCCGCTTGAAGATTTTTATCCGAAACAATCTGATATAATTCAGAGTAAAACAGAAAAGTTCCTACTTGAATAATTTGATTTAATCCGGTCAAAAGCAAAATTTTTATCTCATCCAATCTAAAGTAAAAAATTCCTATCTCAATCAATCAATTCGATCCAATCCGTGACCCTTTTGAAAATTTCTATCCGAATAAATACGATTTAATTCGAATTAAAATCATAATTCCTATCTGAATCAATCCGAACTAAGTGGAATTCAAAATAAAGATCCTACCCGAACCAATCTGAGCCAATTTGAGTCTATTCGAGTCAATCAGAAGTCTAGACCAAAATATTTTTTCACATTTATCTGACGCAATTCAGAGTCAAAACCAAAATTCTTATCCGATACAGTTTGATCTAATCCAAAGTTAAAATCTAATTTTGTCTCCTAATTAATAAATACACTCCAACCCGAAGTCAACTGGAAGATTTCTATCCGAATTGATACGTTTTAATCCAAGGTCAAAAACAAAAATTTCCTATCCGAATCAATTTCAGAAATTCGAAGTCAAAACAAAATCTTAATCTAAATTAAAAGCCTAAATTACTATCCTAATCAATCAATCTGATAAAATTTGATGTCCGCTTGAAGGTTTCTATCCAAATCTATCCAAACTAATCCGAAGTCAAACCAAAATTCCTGTCCGAATCAATCCGAGTAATATTTTTTATATTCTCAAGAATATAAAATTATTAAAAGAATTATTTTGGTTTCACTTTTGGGGGGCACCTAATTTTACAGGGCCTCAGATAACCTACCTGGCCAGCCTGGGAGTTGCTACGCCATTGCTAGGTGAGAAATAAAACAAAACCGAATGGATTCGATTAGTTAAACCGGAGATAATGAATTAAGCGTTTTAACAAATTTTATCGAAAGTAATGATATACTTATACGGTCAAAGAAACATTTGTTTGATTTAAAGAAATATTTTCTTAATTTAAACGGAAAATTTCTTTAAATTAAAGAAATATTTTGTTGGCCCCAAAAAATTATTTGGTTGTTACTGTGTATAAAATTTAATATATTGTTAATACCTCATTTTAAAATTATTTAAAAATTATTTATACCTAATTTATATTTATTTATATTATCGCATACTTTTTACCTAGCATATAGAATATTTTGTAAAAGTTCCAGCTAAGTAGATATCACATAAACCAAGGAAATAATGTCAAAGAAATAATTTCTTTACTTTAAATTACTGACTTTATAGAAATTATTTACTTTTTGGAATCAACAGAATTTTGTTTTAAATAAAAAACATTTAAACAAATAATTTCTTTAAATGGAAGAATCTACGTGACGTCATTTATTAAAATAAAATAAATTTTCTTTTAATATGAGAATATTTGATTCAAAGAAACCTAGTCAAAAAAATGTTTTTTTTTTTAATTTCAGAAGAACTATTTCTGGGTGCAGGTGATTCTAAATCCTAAAATCAAAATATTAGGTGTACCATTTGTTAAAGAATGTCCCTAATACAAAATTTGCCCTCCTAAAAATATATATCAAGGAAGCAGTATAATATTAATCAATTACAGGATTTACTTGCTGACTTCACTTGGTTTCTATGCTTACGTTGAAATGAACAAACTTAGTCCTTATCCATTTCCCTCAATTTAGAGGAAGCCTCATTTAAGGGAGCGACGATGGGGAACTGGAACTAAAGCTATGCAATTTATCCTGAATCTTTGAAGTAGTTTTTCAGAGATTTAGAAAATGTCTTAACAGATTTGGAAAGGATTAAAAGTCTCAGAAAATTGTACCAAAGATGCGGAAGGAACTTACAGAAGATTCTTGAATTCTGTACAATTTTCAAAGATGCTTTTAGGATACTTTAGAACTTAGAAGTAAATACTTTGAAACATTTAATAAGTATCTAGACAGGATTTTAAAATATTTCTGGGGATTTCAAAAAATTGTAGTGAATTTCGAACGATTTCAATGAATTTAAAAAAATTATATATAAAATTTTATAAGATTTGAACCATTTAAATGGATTTATAAAAATGTCAAGGATATTACATTTCAGAGATATCTAAAATTGTAATAGTTTTAATGGGATTTCGAAGAATTTAAATAGAATTTAAGTATAGAATTTTTAAAAAATTCAAAAATATTTAATGAATTTAAAAAACAACTTATGGAAGATCTTTAAAAGTTTCAGAAATTCACTAAATTTCAAAGGATTTCTAAAAAATTTAACGCATTCAAAAGAATTAAAAACTTTTGATTGGATTTCAAAAACTGATAAGAATTTATGAAAATTAACACGGATTTCCAAAATTGTAACTAATTTTGAGGATTTCATACAATTTCCATGATTTTCAACAAAAATCTAGGATTTTTAACAAAACTTCATAACTACCGAAAAATAGATTTTTTGGACTTCTTAATATTTTAATAGCTTTTATAGAGTCTCTATTTAATAAAAAGACATTTTAAAATTGTTAAAAAATGTTCAATGGATTTCAAAGATTTCCAAATGTTTCAATAGATTTCATAAGATTTTAAAAAATTTTTTATTATAGATACGGACGGAAAACATATCAATGAATTTCAAGAAAATATAAGGGATTTACAAGATCTCTAGAGATTTCAAAAATTTTAAAGAATTCAATATAATTATGAGGCGTTTTAAATTTTTCATCGATTTCCAAATGCTTTAATAGATTTTATAGAATTTTAAAAGAATTCAAAATATTTTTATGAATTTCTGAAAATTATAATTAATTTTGAAAGATCCAGAAGTTTCTAAATTAGGAAAATTTAAATTATCGAAAATTTTAAATTCCAGAAAATAAAAAAAATCAGCATAAATATAGCACATTTTTAAAAAATGTATACTCAAAAGATATTTTTGAAGTATTCGTATTGATGATATTTATTAGTAATGATTAAAAAAATGAGTACGGCACACGGTATTCCCAAGCGGTCACCCATCCAAGTACTAACCGCGCCCAACTTTGCTTAACT
>JAUEJJ010000002.1:3909204-3934642 GCA_032164275.1 Synergus coniferae
AGTAACGTGTCAAAACAAAACTTAAATTTTCTTTTCTTTGAGCAGGTTTATGACCTGGGATTAAGGGTCTCGACTTGGGCATGAGACTGAGCTAGACATCAACGTCTTGAGTCGAAATTTAGACAAATCCTAGACCGAATCAAGTCGAAGCATTTTAACTCGGGTAATCACGCCCACTAGACACATATTCTAATGAAGTTCACTATATACCCGCCTACTAACCACGCCCACTACGTACATATTCTAACCCATTTCACTATATACGCCACTGGAACCACCTACTGACCACTCCCATTAGACACGTCTACAAACCAGGCCTCATTAGATCCGCCTACTAACATCCTCAATGAGGCACGCCTGCTATCCACGCCCACTACACGCGTATCCTAACCAAGTTCACTAGAACCGCCCATTAGATCCGCCTACTAACCACCTCCATTAGGTACTCTTACTAACCATGCCCACTACACACATATTCTAACCCAATTCACTATATACGCCACTGGAAACACTTACTATCCACTCCCAATAGACATATTTACAAAGAACGACCAGTACACACATTTTAACCAATTACACTGGATGCGCCCATTAGACCAGCCTACTAACCACCTTCATTAGGCACGCCTACCAATCACGCCAACTACACACGTATCATAACCAAGTCCACTAGATACGCCCATCAGACCCGTTACTAACCACATCCATTAGACACGTTCACTAACCACGCCCACTAGACACATATCCTAACCAAACTCACTATATACGCCTATTAGACCCGCCTACTGACCATCTCCATTAAACATGCCTACTAATAACGCCAATTAAACACGCAATTTATACTAAAGTTATTCTTGTGCTGTGATAATTAAATTTTTTATTTAAAAGAAAATTCAGCGAATCTTAAAATGCATTTAATTCCCGATATAACCAGCTCCGATTCACTGAATTCATAAAATTTTGCCGGCTGGCATTTGGTAATGAGAGGAACTGCAGGGTTGAGAAAAAATCGCCTTCGTTGCCTCTGAGGCGCCACGAGCTCCACGATTCCATGCAGTAGCGCTGTCTGTTTATATTTTGGAAATTCTGGGAAGCTCATTATGGCCATTACAGGCAATTTCCAAAATAGACAATATATTGGAAGTCGAGTGCAGTTTAATCGACTAAATTAACGGGAATGATTCGGGGAAACGACTAGCGATAGTGATTATTGGGCGTGTTTAGTAGTCATATCTAGTGGACGTTGTAGGCGATATTGAGCGCGATTTTTTGTATAATAAATAATAATTTATTATAATTGTATAATAAATAATAATTTATTATAATTGTATAATAAATAATAATTTATTATAATTGTATAATAAATATACAAGTGGGCGTGACTCTTACGTACAGACAGAGGCGTGTTTGGTCTCAAATTAGTACGTATAATATTTCTAATGGGCGTGCTTTATAGGCGTGTATAGAGGGCGTGGTTAATAGGTGTGACTTAATAATTGGGGGTGGGCGTGTCTATGAAAGTAAATATAAGCTTGACGGTGGGCGTGAATGTTATGCATAAATAGGGAGTTTTGGGCCTCTAAGTAGGGCCTTTTTACGCCCTTAATCTACGCAGGTTCTAGATGATAAGTATTTCCATTATTTCTAGTGCAAAATTGTAGCTAAGATCTGAAAATCGTATAAAATTGACATGGAACTTTTGAAACACGTCATGAAAAAAATTTGTAATTCGTAGCGATGACTATTTGCAGTGAAGCGAGGGACTCTTCTCGCCTCTGTCTTTCTCCCTCGCTCCGTGGTTGTTGCCGATGCTGAGCGGCGTCGAAGGGGTGGCTATTTAGGGGCTTAGCGCCTCGGCGGGTGGTCCGTAAGGTAGGCGGCGCCAGCAGTTCACAACCACTGTGTCACCTTTATTACCTTTATCACCTGCTGCAAATTGCCGCCATTTGGATGCTAAACCCCGGGGTCTCACCTACTGACGACTATTTGTAGAGGTGCGCGGGGCAAGGTGTGAATACCGGTGACCGGGAAAATGCCTGGCCGACTCCGTGCAGGCATGCATGCATGCATGAATGCAGGGAACGCTCTAAACGGATTATCCCGCAGTTTTAGGGGGACATGCGACCGCGGTATCTCTCGCATGGTTCGCAAGATCGAATTTGACTCTGCAGTGGATTTTCGTTCACCGATTTGCACTGCGTTTATCATTCCGCCAAGAGAAAATCCCTTTCAGCATTGACGTGACCTACGACTCTGAATATGCAATTTCTTCATTTAGAAAGCTGGGAATTTAATCCTGCAGTCTTGGAAAGGCATTCCGGTCCAAAGGGTAAAGTCAATACAGGGAGGAATTAAATTTTCGGGCGAAATAATGTCGGAAATTAACTCTTCTTGATCATTTAACTTATTTTCATTCATTGCCAATATAATTTTTTTTGGAATTTTTCTTTCCCAATCCTTGAATTAAGGGTGTTTGGACCCATATGCTAACCTCAAAATTCAATCTCTTTATTTTACGTAATAAATATTATAAGCAGATACAGATTTCATTCTATAGTGTTACTCATTTTTCAAAATCTGTTGAATTAACTCTTAAAGCGCCTTGGGGTCCATTGGACCCCAGCCCAAGTTTGCAATTTTTTTCATCCCTAACGAAAGCTTCGGATTGAAATTCATTCCGAACCAATCCAAATCAATCCGGAATTTGTATCCGAACCAAATAGTTTCATTCCGACCTAATCCGAAGGAAGTTTTCAATCCGAATTAAGCAGAAGCACATTCAAAATCAATCCGAACCTTTAATCCGAATGAATCCAAATGAATCCGGACAATCCAAATTAATCAGAATTAATCCGAACTTTTAATCCGAATTATTTCAGTCAATCCGATTCAATCCAAATGGATCGGAATTAATCCGGTCTATCCGAACCAATCCGAATGATTCCGAAAAATTCGGATTCATTCGGATTGACCGGATTCATTCAGCTTGTATATTCGGATTAATTCTGATTAACTCATATTGACCGAATTCATTCGGATTCATTCGGATTAAAGGTGCGGAAACTTCCTTCGAATTAGATCGAAATGAAACTGTTTAGTTCGGATGCAAATTCCGGAAAGATTCGAAAAATTTCGGATTGGTTCGGAATGAATTTGATTCCGAAGCTTTTGCTAGGGTAACTACACGACTATATGGTTGGTGAGCCAGTTACTATTTATTTTTAATTAAAATTGATTTATCATTTTTTGCTCAATTCGCCACATTGATGCTTCAAAATAAATACCTTTTTTGAAACGTGGATTCTTACATGTATTTTTCCCTTAAAGTAGTGCATTTCGAGAGAATGTACCAAAATTTTTAGCTCAAAATATTTCAAATTAAAACTTCATGATTTTTTTAATTGAAAAATTTCATTATCGCGTCTATTGCATCGTATTTTGGAAGGTTCAAACTAATTTTTGACACACTTAAATTCACTTGAATTTTTTAAAATTCATCTAACTTATTTCCAAATATTATAAAATATAATCAAGTTCTCTTATTTTTTTAATTCACTTGAACTATCCTTCAATTATTTGTCATTATTTTCAGTTGTTTCAAATTATTTTGAATTCCTTCCAATTTTTTTAAATTCTTTTCACTTATTTTAAATTCTCATGAATTCCATATTGTGATATATCGAATTTTTTCAATTCACTTAAGTTATTTTATATTACTTTAAATTCCTTTTGAATTTGTTAAATTCATTGGTTGCTTTTTAGTTTCATTTATGTATCTTTTATTATTATTATTATTATTATCATTATTATTATTATTATTATCGTAACATAATTAATTAATAATTTTTTGCATCCTTTAGATTGTTTGAAATGTATTTGAATTCTTTATAAATTTTTAAGCCCTATAACATAATTTATCCCAAAATTGATTGATTTATTACATTCTCATCAGAGAGAATGTATTATATTTGTGTAAAATTTGACCCCACCCCTCGTTTTTGTCAAATGTTCACTTTTTGAGACCACCTGAACCCTAAAAGCATGTTTTTAAGAATGTGTCTGTCTGTGTGTCTGTAGATTTTTAATTTGTGTGCACGATAACTTTCGAAAGAATTCACTAATTAGATTGGCCTTTGGTATACTCTTTTAGTGTCCTAAAATGAAGGTCAAGTTCGTTAGCCAGCCATTTTGGATAAAAATTCAAAAAGTTGGAGCATTTTGAAAATTTTTAAAACCACTTTTTTTTAAATTTAGAAATTCTATGTACGGATGTTCATAGTACTAAAAAAGTAGAACAATTTATCCTTATGACTTTTTTCGATAAACAAATGATTGTCAGACTTATGACATTTCGAAAATTCAAAACAACGAAAAAGATTGATTTAGATTGACTTGCTATTTTAATAAATTATTTTTTTGTCTATATAATTTGACTAAAAGCTTCTGTTTCCTTAGTTATTCTCTTGACGGATGTAGAAGTACATTAAAATCGATGAGTATTCTTTTGAAGTATCGGTCTTTAGACTCGAAGTCTTCGGGGGTCTTTGAAACCACAGAAAGGGAAAAAGAAAAAGAAACACAAACAGTGGGTAAGAAGATAGAAAGCTTATACGGCTCTACATATATAGTCGAATATGTGAAAAGCGTTTTCGAATATCCGATATACTATACTCATTCACAAATATACTCTCGATATTATTAATATTATCTTATACTTCGTGAAAAGTATCTTGTACTAAAAATAAAATTTTCTATTTCTTACACAGTCTTTTATTTATTTGTTTAACGCTTAATTACACGGTGGTATCGTGATGGGTTACCACCAACTTAACTTCAGATTTTTAGTATTTAATTAATTGTTAACGTCTTTAGGTCGGGTTTTTATTAATCATTTGCTCATTTACTGGTAAGAGAACATAAAAATATAGTTTATGTGACATAATTGTCTATAATAAGAGTTATATAAACAAACAAACAAAAAAATGTCTTTTTTCCAAAAGAATTCATTTTTGAAAAATCTATTCAATATAATAAATTGAAAATTCATACTCAGGGGTTTTGGGGTTGCTTATTACGAATATGAAGTCAGAATTCTGAAATGCTTAAATTCAAGATGGCGGATTCAAGATAGCAGTTCCAAGATTTTGAAAAAAGAGATATATGAATTTTAAAATCTCTACCTGGGGGTTTTGTGGTCGCTAGTTACAAATCTGAAGTCAGAATTTCGAAATCTTCAATTCAAGATGGCGAATTCAAGATGGCGGTTCCAAAATTTTGAAAAAGAGATATATGAACTTGAAAATCTCTACTCGGGGGCTTTTGGGATCGCTGATTACGAATCTGAAGTGGGCAGAATTTCGAAATTTTAAATTTAAGATGGCGGATTCAAGAATCAAAAATTTCAAAATTCTGACGTCATATTCGAAATCAGCGATCCGAAAAATCACGGAGTAGAGATTTTCAAGTTCATATACCTCTTTTTTCAAAATTTTGAAACCGCCATCTTGAATTTGGGAATTTCAAAATTCTGACTTCTGATTCGTAATGAACTACCCCAAAAACCACCGAGTAGAGATTTTCAAGTAAATTCACTGAACCGAAAAATTCGTGCATCAAAAGGTTAATATATACTCAAAGATATTTTGAAATTTCAAGTTTCATTGAACGAAAGGAGTTTCAGTTCATCGCTAGGACGGATATAGGATAGATAGACAAATGGAGCCAAGTCTCTCTATATCGGAAAACAATTCCAGCGTTCACACCTGGAATCGTGTGCCTAGTTTCGAACTCGTGTCGCAGAAAATCTAATATCCGGAAATTTCCTACGGGATAATTATGGGTTCCTGGTTTAATTATCATCCACTCTGTATTCACGACTCCAAGTTTTCAAACGATTTATCAGTCAATTTATCGGTGATTTTCTGCAGAAAAGTAGCACTTGACTTTTCTGGTGAAAGTTTCGGATAGAAATTCTATTCGAATGAATCGGAGTCAATACGAGTAAAGTTTTCAATCAGGATTCTACCGAGACGATTCAAAATTAATCTGAACTCATATTCTGAAAACAATGTGTACTCCAAGTCAATCCGAATCAGTTAGAATTTTTAATCCGAATAAAATTTGGAGAATTTAATTCGTACGGAAAAATTGAATCAGAATAAAAATTTGTTTCGGTTAATTCGGATTAATTTAAATTGATTCGAAATGAAAACGTGTTTCGTATTGAAAATTCAGATTGATTCGGATTGACTGGAAATGAAAATTTATTTAGGATTCATTCCGATTTAATACACGTATACTTTGAAAATATGTTTTCGGGTTGAATTCGGACTCAGTCGGATTGAAAGCTGGAATTTTTACACGTATATATTTAAAATATATTTTCGGGATAAATTCAGACTTAGCCGGATAGAAAACTGGAGTTTTTTCCGAATTGAGTCCGAATAAAAACATGTACCCTCTGAATGAAAATTCACATTGAATCAAATAAAAAATCCGATTGATTCGGATTCACTTGAATTGCCTCGAAATGAAAAATTTTTTCGAATTAAAGGTTCGGATTGATACGGATTGACTTGAAATGACTCAAAATGAAAACTTGTTCCGGATTGAAAATTATAATTTGTTCAGATTGATTCGGATTGATTGTGAATTAAAATTTATTTCGAATTGAATCAGATTGACTTAGATACAGATTTCCCATTTAACTTTATCTGAGTTTTTGGAAACTTTTTATCACAGTTCACACCATTTATTAAAAATTTTTAATTCATTCTTTCCACCCAAACCTTAATTTAAAAATTTGTTGCTAATAAAGTAAAAATATTAACAACTACTGTATATTTTCAGGTTTACAAGCTTCCAGAATTTAGTAGTTCAATACAGACAATTTCACAGGGTCTTAAAAATGGCGAAATGCATTGTTGAGTAAGCGAAATGCAAAGCCCTCTCCTTCAAAACGGCAGACCGTAAGACGTCCGAGGAGAATCTGGTCTAAGCGAATTTAAATTTAGGAGACTGTGATAAGAGAATTTCCATAGAATTTATATCTTTTTACCAACATTTAGAAATTGTGGAAATAAATATTTTCTCCAGTTACAATTTCGTTGGTATCTTCACCTCCTTTTTAAACTTTGAATTTTGTAACTTTTTATGTCGGTTCAAAAGGTCGGTGTGACGAAAGATGTTTGGAGAAATGAGTTAGAAAAGGGGTTTATAAAACACTATTGAAAGAGGAGTCAAGAAAACAAGTTTGGACTAAAAGATTCAAAAAGTTGGAAAAACATATTTGAGAAAATACGTTGAAAAATTCTAGATTATTAGATTTTACACAAATCTAATACATTCTCTCTGATGAGAATGTAAAAATTGGTTCGAAAAAGGAAAAATCTTGTGGGAACATAAGTTCGGAAAAAATATTTGGAGAAAATATTTGTAAAAGGGATATGAAAAAGGGATTTTAAAAATTGTATTGGATAAGAGGGTGGGAAAAGATTGTTAAAATTAGGTTTGAAAAAGTGGGTTAGAAAAGGGTGTGGGGAAAGATTATAGGAAAAAGAGTTAGGAAAAGGGATTTGAAAACGGGATTTGAAAAATGTAGTTGGAAAGTGGGGTAGGAAAAGATGTGTATTATATTCGGCGGGGTCAGTGTTTAGCGCCAGTAGGTGGGTCAATAGATGGAGTCAGTAGACGAGGTTATTATTTAAATATATTGGTAAAGTCAATAGGTGTGGTATTACGCTGGGTGAATAAGTAAAGTTTGTAAGCAGAGTAAATATTTTGAATTAAACGTTTGAATCAGTAGGACGGGCAACAGGTAGAGTAATTACACGACGTTATTACGTAAAATACGTAGGCGGGGTCAGTGAGCGGTGAGTAGGTGGGTTCAGTAGGAGGGGTCATAAGGCGGAGTCATTAGTCGAATTATTCGTTAGGACATGTGGATTGAGTTATTACGCGACATAGGAGCAGTAGTAATTAGGTGGGGTCATTAGGATCAGTAGACGGAGTAAGTGGAGCAAGTCCTCAGATGGGATCAGTAAGAGGAGTAAGTAGTAGGGATTAGTAGGAATAGGTGGGGTTAGTAAGCGGAATCAGTAGGCGGAGTAAATAGTTGGGTTCAGTAGGTGGGGTAAATAGATGGAGTCAATAGGCGTAGTTATTATTTAAATCTATTGGTGAGGTCAATAGGTCTGGTATTAGGCTGGGTGAATAAGTAAAGTTTGTAGGCAGAGTGAATATTTTGAATTAAATGTTTGAATCAGTAGGACGAGCAACAGGTAGAGTAATTACACGATGTTATTACGTAAAATACGTAGGCGGGGTCAGTGAGCGGTTAGTAGGTGGGTTCAGTAGGAGGGGTCATAAGGCGGAGTCATTATTCGAGTTATTCATTAGGACATGTGGATTGAGTTATTACGCGACATAGGAGCAGTAGTAATTAGGTGGGGTCATTAGGATCAGTAGACGGAGTAAGTGGAGCAAGTCCTCAGATGGGGTCAGTAGGAGGAGTAAGTAGTAGGGATTAGTAGACATAGGTGGGGTTAGTAATCGGAATCAGTAGGTGGAGTTATTATTAGAATCCGTAAGCGGGGTCACCAGGTGAAGTCATTATGAAAAATCTTTAGAAGGAATCAGTAGGCGGAATTTGGTAGTAGGCTAAGTCATTAGGTGGAGTCATTATGTGGGGTGCCTAGTTAAAATCTATAGGTAGACTCATTACACTAAGTTATTATTTAACATCCGTTGGGATTTGTAAATGATGTTTGAGAAAATAAGTTGGAGTTGAGAAAAGACATTTGAAAAAAAATATTTGGTAAAAAGATTTGAAAAAGTTGATTGAATATAGGGGTGGAAAAGATTGTTGAAAAGAGGTTAGAAAAAGTGGGTTAGAAAAGAGAGTAGGAAAAGATTATTGGGAAAAGAGTTTAGGAAAAGGGATTTGAAAACAGGATCTAAAAGAGTTATTTGGAAAATAGGGTGGGAAAAGATTTTTGGAATAATAAGTTCAAAAGAGAATTTATGAACGGGGTTTGGAAAAGTGAGTGGAAAAGAGGGTTCGAAAAATGTGGCGTATTCTAAAAACAATCTATTTTCTTCTGGCTTTTCAGCAAGATTTCCATCCCCCTAAGCGGAAGAGTGATGTCCATAAAAGGGAGTCATTTCGCTGGTAAGATAAGGACGTATGTCCATCAGTAGCAGTGAAGCGGCAACGCGGGTATCGTGGCTCCTATCGTATCGTCGATCGACCTCATATCTCGACCAGTTCGCACAAATGGCGCGAACATCCGCGAGGTGCTTTCCTAACTTATCGTCCAAGGAAGTAGCCCCCAACTCCTTCCATCTCCTCTTTCCATACATCCTTATACCGGCCGAATCTTCCGCATTTTCTTTTTTACTCTTGTTCCCCTTTTTTGCTCTTCCAAGGAAAAGAAGATACCTTTTCTTTCTCTTTCTTCACGAAAATTTTATCGAAATGTAAATGTAAAGATTTTCTTGAAAATTTTTGTTATACAATTTTAAGTTTCTATATGCTTTAAGAGAACGAAGCCCAAGAAGCTAAACAATTGTGAGTGGTTAAAACCTGCAAATGGAGTCTGTAGGCAAAGTTGTTATTTTAAATCAGTAGGCAGAGTCGTTAATTAGAATCTGAAGGC
Source organism: Synergus coniferae (assembly GCA_032164275.1). Taxonomy (NCBI): domain Eukaryota; kingdom Metazoa; phylum Arthropoda; class Insecta; order Hymenoptera; family Cynipidae; genus Synergus; species Synergus coniferae. Next base: position 3,918,861 of record JAUEJJ010000002.1, read on the forward strand.
GGAGTTGTTGGGTGAAGTAATTCAATAAGAAGTGTCAGTATAAAGAGTCATTATTGAAAATCTATAAGTGGAGTCACTAGGCGTAATCAGTAGACCAAATCAAAATTTAGAATCAGGAGATAAGGACATTAAGTGGATTCCTTGTTGAGAATCGCGAGGTTCCGTTAAAATTCGTGGACTGCCTATTAGTGGAATCCTTATTTAAGATTCGGGGGTGTTGGTTATTAAGCGGAGTAATTACTTAGAATCCGTAGGCGGGGTTAGTAGTTGGAGTCATTAAGCGGAAGTAGTAGGCAGAGTCACTAGTAGTTGGGATCACTTGGCCATTAAGCTTTGTTAGTAAGCGGAGTCATTTATCAGAACTCTTATGTACAGTCATTCTTTAGATTCTGTAGGCGACGTCAATAGGCGGAGTCATTACTTAGAATCAATATGCAAGGACGAAAAGAGGAATCATTATTAAAAATCAGTGGGTGGGGTCATTTTAGATTGGTATCAGTAATCATTAGGCACAGTCATAGATGGGATCAGTAGGCGGAGTAATTGTTTAGAATTCATAGGCTAGGATAAAGGTGGAGCCATTAAGCGGAATCAGTAGGTGGAGTCACTAGGAGGACTAAGTAGTAGGGATCAGTTGGGGATTAGGCTTTGTCAGTATGTGGAGTCATTTATCAGGACCCTTAGGTAGAGGCATTAGATGGAGTCATAAGGGAGCTTAACTATTTAGATTTTGTAGGCGGCGGCAGTAGGCGGAATTATTCGTTAGAATCAATATGCGAGGTCTGAAGGAGGAATCATTATTAAAAATCAGTGGGTGGGGTCATTTTAGATTCGTAGATGTAATCATTAGGCACAGTCATAGATAGGATCAGTAGACGGTGTAATTGAATTTGTAGGCTAGGTTAATGGTGGAGCCATTAAGCGGAATCAGTAGGTGGAGTTACTAGGAAGACTAAGTAGTAGGGATCAGTGGGGGATTAGGCTTTGTTAGTAGGCGGAGTCTTTATTGGGACCCTTAGGCAGAGTCATTAGATGGAGTCATTAGGGAGCTTAATTATTTAGATTTTGTAGGCAGCGACAGTAGGGGGAGTCATTAGTTAGAATCAATATGCAAGGTCAGGAGAAAGGATCATTATTAAAAATCAGTGTTTGGAGTCATAAATTAGGATTCGTAGATGTAATCATTGGTCAGAGTCATTCTTTAGAATCCGTAGGCGGGGTCAGTAGATAAAGTCATTAGGTGGGTCATTAGTTACAATTAGACGGGGTCATTACATGAGGTTATTGGTTAGGATCTTTAGGTGGATTCATTAGGCGAATTCATTGAATAGGATCAGCAGACGGAATCATTAGTTGATTTCATCAGATGGAATAAGAAGTCAGGATTAGAAGACAGGGTAGAGCAGATAAATTTATACACAATCTTAACTGGAGTACAGGAAGAGATAGATAAAATCATTTAACTCACAACATGTAATTCATGAAGGCTCAACCACAACATTTAATCAAATCACTGAGACTAACCCTACAAACTCTCCGGACACTTAGACTGGTCCAGTTTGGACATTGATATGAAATATTTGAGAAACACATCCAAACGCCAAAAGTTTCCTGGATTTCACGGTCAGTGAAGAATAGCACAGAAAACTTTAACTCGTTTTCAACTTTCCAGAAACAGAGAACTTCTTATGCTTTCAGTCACGAGCCTAATTGAGTTACCGTTACAGTTTCTTTCTTTTGTTTTCCTGCTTTTCAGGTGAGCTGAACATTATTATACAGAAGTAGAAAAACATTTTTCAAGTAGAGGGTTTCCTCAGTTGTTGTTAGAATTATTTTAAGGAAGCAATATTAAATCTCACCTACGGATGTTTTAACAATCTATTTTCAACAAGCTACATCTATAAAATATGTGCGCTTTCTGTTTTTTCTATCTAGAGCCCTTCGAGCTCTTTTCTTTTTCAACTTTTTGCTAAAAATAGTGTCAGCTCCAATCCATATTTCTGCCTATTTCCAGGTTCGCTCAGTTTCTCGTTTAATAGTGTCGTTTTTGCACCATTACCATTCGAACGAGCTCGCTCTCGGTTTGCTTTGAGCTGTGTTTGAATATGTTTATGGGCTCTGAATCTCTTCCCTCATCCAGGAAATCTTGTGAAATACGAACCGCTTCAGAACTCGTGACAGCACTCGTTGCACTCTCTGGAAACACGTATCCTGGAGACAATGCATCTCTACTTTTTTTACCAGGCTTTTTTTCATTCGCAAATGTTTTTCCAAGAATTCTGCACAAGTTTTGTACAGTGGTTGCACAGAATGCAGAAGACCGGGTGCTAATGCTGGATAGAAAAAGGGAAACTTCGAAGATAGATGGCAAGGTGGTAAGCATTTCTGAAATTTTTGTCGGGTAAAAATTTCGGGAATGTGTCAGGGTACTCGAGATTCTTCAAGGGCGATTTATGTCCCTCGGTGCTGGAGGCACGAAAGATATATAATTACGAGGGAACCCACTTCCGTGTTATGCGCGACGTTTAATATAATGGCACTAAATTGGATTCGGTCGGTCACTAAATTCGCGCTCGTCGCTCCGGTACGACGGGTCGTTAGTCGCTTAACGTATTAAGCCCGTTAGTTTGAAAAATAACTACGTTAGGCGTTAAGCGCTAAAATTTATGCACTCGCCTTAATCCTCTACGCAATGTAGGAACGACAATCCTAATTACAATTAAGCCCTTCCATCTAAGCACTTTTCTTCACTTTTCATTCCTTTAATTTTCTGCAAAATGTCAGTTGCGACTTTATCTTAATTGGGGACTCCGGAACGCTTCATAGGTTCGAAGATTTAATCTTTAGAAAAAGGCGAGAAGGAAATCCTCGCATCAGAATTAAAGCGAAGTAATAGTTACCGTGTACGGAAAGAAATTTTTGATAGCCGCTATCAGTAGTTCGGTACCGCTGCGCCACTGGCGCTTCAATGCGACTGCAACGCTGTTTTAGGTTAAATGTTGTGCATATTTTTTTAGAGGATGTGGTCTCCCCTAGCGAAAGCTTTAGATGGTTTATTCTGAACCAATCTGAAATTTTCCGAATCATTCCTGAATTTTTATCCGAACCAAACAGTTTCATTCTGATCTAATCAGAAGGAAGCTTTCAATTCAAATTAATTCGAGGACTATTCAAAATCAATCCGAACTGCTTTTTAGGTCTGTAGGCGGATCAGTAGGCGCAGTTAGTAAAAGGACTAATTAACAGGATCAGTAAGCAGTCATTAGGTGGGGCCACTAGGATTAGTAGACGGAGCAAATGGGGAGTAAGTAATAAGAATCAGTAGGCGAGGTCATTAAATGGAGTTAGTATGCAGAGTCGATATTGATAAGCAGTATGCGGGATTAGTAGACGGCCCTGCTGAAAGTAAAGAGATAGAAATCCTATCCCTTTCTATCTCCTTCTATCTCTAAGATAAAAAGGGAAAAAGATTGTTTATCTCATTCTATCTCTCGTCTATCCCCGTCTATTTCTTCCTATCTCCATATCAATCCACGCCTATCTCTTTGAATCTCCCCTTTTCTATCCCTTTCTACCTCTTGTCTATCTCAGCCTATGTCTTTCTATCTCTATCTTAATCCACATCAACGTCTATCTCTTTCAATCCCCGCTTCTCTATCTCTTTCTATCTCTTGTCCATCCCCGTCTATCTTTTTCTATCTACTTCTCAATCACCGTTCTCTTCTACCTCTTTCAATCCCCACTTCTCTATCCCTTTCTCTCTCTATATATGTATGCATACCTGTCTATCCCTTTCTATCTGCTTGTGAATCTCAATTCACTTCTATCTCTTTCAATCTCCAGTTCCCTATACATTGCTATCTCCTTTTCAACCTCAACTCGATTCTATCTCTTTCAATTTTTAGTTCTCTATCCCTTTCTATCTCCATTTCAATCCACATCCACGCCTATTTCTTTCAGTCCGCATTTCTCTATCTATGTCTTGCCTATTCCAATCTATCTATTTCTATCTGCATCTAAATTAAAATTGCTCCTATCTCTTTCAATCCATACTTCTCTATCTCTTCCTATCTCTTGTCCATCCCCACCTATCTCTTTCTATCTTAGTCATATATATTCTCCAAATTTATTCTTAAATTAATAAATAAAATACATCTATAAGTTAGAGAAGAGCAGATTAAAAGATAAAGCAGTGGAACCATATTGGCGCAAGGAAATATTAAAAGGATAGAAGTATCTGACAAGGAATAGGATAAGATAGAGGAAGAAGGGCATTGAAATAGATAGGTTAGTGATTATACTGACAAAGAGATTGAAAGAAATAAACATGCATAAATGAGAGATAGCTTGGGATAGAAATAAAGAGATTAAAAAAGATAGATTTATAGTGTTTATAAAGACTGACAAAGAAATTTAAAAAGATAAAGGTGGATAGACGAAAGATAAATGAAGAAATTGATGATATAGGTTATAGATATTAACAAGAAGATTGAAAAATATAGAATTGGATAAATAAGAGATAGACTGTGATAGAACTCTTTCAGATGAGTGATATTGGTTTTTACCGCATAATTCCTAAGTCTTTCGTTAGCTCAGTGGACTAAGCGTTGGACAGCGTTAGTGTACGTTAGTGGTATGATTATAATAATATGTATGAACAAAATATTACAGTTATAAAATAATTATGCATGTTTAGAATATGAAAATTAATAAGTTAATAAGGGAGAGATAGCCTTAGGGATAGAAAAAGATACAAATTTCTAGCAAGCGAGATAGATTTAGGGATTGAAAGGAATAAAATATTTTTTCATAGAGATAGACTAAGACATAGAAAGAGATAGATATTACCATAAATAGGGATAGACTGTGGGATAGGAAGGGATAGATATTACCAAACGCAGGGATAGACTGATAGATAGGAAGAGACACTGAAAAAAAATGCTATTGAATCAAAAGTATGCACTTTTGCGCTCAGGCAAAAGCAAATACTATTCATTCAAATGAATATTCAATGAAGCAATGGAAAATATTTCGGCTTGACAGTGATACTGTGAATTTGATAGTACATCTATTTGAACCAATAAGATCTGCCTTTTACCGAGCGCAAAAGTGCGCACTTTTGATTGAACAGCATTTTTTTCTCAGTGGATAGATATAACCAGACACGAGGATTCAATGGTAGATAGAAAGAGCAGATGCCGTTTCGGGGATGCAAAATGGATACCTGGAAGAGACAGAAAATGTCTTTCTACTTCTTTACTACCAGCGGAGGGAGTCATCATTGAGGATCCGTAGTTGGTATTAGTATACAAAGTCGTTATTAATATTGAGTAGGCTTAGTTTTATAATTTGAATCTATGGATGGAGACATTAGGCGGATTTATTATTTCGAATCCGTAAGCGGTGTTAATAAGAGGAGTCATTTTTGAGAATCCATAGCCAAAGCCTAGGATTAAAATTCATTCCGAACCAATCCAAATCATTCCGAAATTTGTATCCGAACCAAACAGTTTCATTCCGATCGAAATCGAAAGAAGTTTTCAATCCAAATTTATCCGAGGCCTATTTAAATCAATCCGAATCTTTAATCCGAATGAATCCAGTCAATCCGAATCAATCAGAATTAATCGGAACTTTCAATTCGAATAATTCCGGTCAATCCGATTCAATCCAATTGAATCCGGTCAATCAGAACTTTCAATCCTAATGAATCCGAATTAATCTGGTCTATCCGAATCAATCCGAATGATTCCAAAAATTTCTGATAAATTCGGATTCATTCAGAATGACTTGATACATTCGGATTAATTATGATTAATTCAGATTGACCGGATTTATTCTGATTCATTCAATTAAAGGTCGGATTGATTTTGAATTTGCATTGGATTAATTTGGATTGAAAGCTTTCTTCGGATTAGATCGGAATGAAACTGTTTGGTTTGGATAAAAATTCCGGAATGATTCGGAAAAATTCGGATTGGTTCGGAATGAATTTCAATCCGTAGCTTTCGCTACGGGTAGTAATTCTACCTAAATTACGGGTAGTTTAGGTACTTAGGCTGGTCACTATAGATGAAATCATTAGGCGGTGTCAGTAGGAAGAGTTAATGATTATAAGTGGTTCGCATCAGTAGGCAGGGGTATTGGGCGGAGTAAAGAGGCTGGATCATTAATTGAAGTTATTAGAGACTGGTTCATCAGGTGGAGTCAGTAGTTAAGCGGATTGCGAGCTCATTATGCGAGGTATATACTTGGAATTAATAGGAGGGGTCATTACGTGGAGTCAATAAGTGGTGTCAGTAAGCGGAGTCAGTAGCAGCAATTGGTGTCCGCAGAGAAAGTATTCAAGACTTTAAAAATAATAATATGGTAATGATAATTAGCTCAACTAGCCATCAGATCAAGAAAATGAAATTTATTTGATTCTGCCTGGAATTAGAGAGGAATAAAAAAAGTACTATACGGGAAGCGATAAAATAAAAGTTGCTGGACCATGGCAGAATGTATCGTTATAAACACACTACCTCCAAAAGTTCAGGATCTCTCCAAAACTACTGGATTTTATTTCCGACTATAGGGTGATGGGAGGGAGTTTGAGGAAAGAGCTGTGGATTCCGAGAGCGCTAAAAAGTAAAAACCTCGCGAGAGAGAAGTGTTCTGCGGTGACGATGTGGAGGGTTTGGAATGGGGGGATGAGAAAGATTGGAAATACGAGAATTAAAACAAACGAATGGAAAAAATACCCCTGGGAGTCTTGTTCGAGGCAACGCGCAAATTGAAACTGCAGGGTCGTTCCGACGTGTTTTTGGTCTCCCCCTTTTTCGTGTCGAACGTATTAATTTCTCGGCAAAGAAGGGGAATTGGAAAATAAACTGCCTCTACTCGTTTCTGGCATGACTGCGAGAGATCGCCGAGGGCGTAGGTTTACCAACTTGTGGTCCATTTTTCATTTCTGCGAAAGTTTCCAGAGATTCAGTTAAAGGGAGTGAAAAATGTTTTCTTAAGGATTGTTATAATTGGAAAATTAATTAAAAAATCGGCTGTTGAGATAGACGAATTTACTCTATTATTCGATGAAAGCCACATTTACCAATAACGAAAATTCAAATTGACCAGAAATCAACTACAACACAATTTCCGCACATTTTTTCGACATATTTACATCCCTCCTGGATTGCAGCAATTGTAACTGGCTTTTTTCATTAAGAGGCTAAATTTTAAAACAGGACATGAAGTTTTTTCATTTTGGCAGAAAAAGTAGTATAACATTTCAGCGGCGCTATCTAGTCGGGCCTTGTCTATTTGCTTTTTGTCAACCCCAGCTTCTTCGGCTCTATCTCTCTGGCATCTCTGCAATACTCATAGAGTGAAGTCAGCGCCAGTCTGTCTCGCACTACTACCACGCTTTCTAACCAGTTCCCATGCTGACGTCACTATCTGAATTGAAATGAAGCCCACCCACTGCACTGCCTGCTCGCGTCACACCAGCCCAAATATCTGCCGGGTGCTGTTTATCTCTTCATGCTCGGTATACAGTATACACAACAACGTGCATCGTTACAGTGCAGTAATATATCGCATTGCTGGCAAGTCTACTCGCGGTTATGAAGAGATAAAAAAAAGCGGACAACGCGAGTACAAATATTTGTGTTGCCTCGCTAATTCTACACAGGATGTTGGGCTTCATTATAGTCGCCTCCGTAAAAGAAGAGGAACCGTAACAACAGTATTCATTTTTTTATTTAATATTGTAAATATACCAAGGGCTGAATATTATTTTAAATTATTACTTTTGGACAGGTAGAAAATTTTCTCGTAACTCCCCTCTTTCAATGGATCACTCAAAGGAAACATTCCGAAGTGTCAGGAACCGATTTCAATGAAACTTTGCTATGCGTTTCAAGAGGGTAAACTATTCCTTATTAGTGTTTGCCTTTTTTTGAAAAATTTTGTACATTTAAGTAGCCTAAGTAACATTTATATTAGTGCACTCTAAATTATACTTTAATAATTTAAATAATGCTTACGAGATGGTATACTTATGCTTCTCTGATTAAAAAAAACACTCTTAATCACTTCATATAACTATTTTGAATTAACACATTTTCGGGTAAATACACTTACTTTTGTTTTCGGTACAAAACTTTTCAAAGAAAATTAAAATATACTAAAAAGGTGTAGTTCACCATCTTGAAATCCATTTTTCTGAAAAATATCGAAACAGTACGTCAACTTTAGGTGAAGTCAGTAGGCGGATTCGATAGGTGCAATCAGTACGCGGATTTGATAGGTGAAGTTAGTATGCGGATTTGATAGATAGAGTCAGTCAGCGGGATGAGCAGGCAGAGTCAGTAGGCGTATTTGGTAGGCAGAGCCATTAGGTGGATTCAGTAGAAGGAGTAAGTAGGTGGAGACATTAGATGTAATTATTAGACGGGATAATTAGGCGATATAGTTAGAAGGAATTATAAATTTTAACGATACTTTATTAAACTACTCATCAGAATCAGTTTCGACTAAGGTCACTTTGATTTATTTCTTATGTCCAAAGTCTCACTCCTTTCACTTTCGAAATTTCTAATCTAAACACGCACCTCTCTAAAAATTAAATTAATTTTCAAGTAAAATTTTCCAAAGGAGAAGCACTTTATGTAGACATTTCTCTAACTGCCGATAAAGATAATTACGCCAATGGCACCTCTGACCTGTGTGTGAGACATGTTACGAATACGAACTAGGTACAGAGAGAAAAGCAGTGGGTCGTTTCGCGAATCGCTTCGTTAGAGCAACCGGAAGAGATAACGACGTAGGACAATATTTTTCCAGTGCCTCCGGAAAGCGCATCCCTGTCGAGTTAAGCATGGATATACCGTATGAAAATCGAGAATCCACGTTATCGGTAATTTAGTCTATTTTATGCACCCGGCGTATTTATCCCTCTTGTTGCTGTTCCGAAATAATACAGGCTTCGCGGCATGACTTCTCATTATACGCATAAATTGAGAGAAGGATTGGAGTTGATTATATCATACAAGTAAATATAATATTAAACATAGTGTAAATATTAATGTTAATTATTTAAATACAATTTTCAATTTTTCATGTTTAATTTTGTTTTATGAGATAAATACAAATACCATTTTCCAACCCACTGTCTATGATAACCCTAATTTTGAACTCCGTCTTGAACCCTTCTCTCCGGTCCCTTTTTCAAAAATACTTTTCCCACCCTTCTTCCAAACCCACTTTCCGGTCATCTTTCTCTAAACTGTTTTTAGACATATTTTTTCCACTCTCATTTTTAAATCCTCTTTTCCAAACTCCTTATCCCCCTCCTTTCCTCCTTTTTTTTACAACCTTCTTTTCAAAACCTGATTTCCCTTTCCCTCTCCACGAACACTTTCACCGTTGCCACACTCTTTTTGCCAGCCCCCTTCTTCAACCCCCATTTCCATCTGCGTTATTCAAATCACTTTTCCGACCCTTTTTCCAACACAGTTATCTAATAATTTTTCGTCAGAACCCCTTTCTCCATCCTTTTTTCAAATTACTTTTCCACCTTTTTTCCTCATTTTTCTACCTAGCTTTTAGAAATCTAAAAAAAATACTTCTTCCAATTCCCGCTTCCAACCCTTTTCCTCAACAATTTTTCCACTCCATAACCTCTTCACTATTGTTCTGATCCCATCCCCACCCCTTAAAATTTTTCTTCCAACCGTTTTCCCAAATCACGTTTCCTATCCCCCCCCCTCAAAACTTCTATTTAAAACTCATCTTCCCATTCGCTTTTTAAAACCATTTTCCTACCATTTTTTCACCTCCATCCCTCTACAAACTCCTATTATTAAATTCTTTTTCCCACTACCTTCTTTCCACCCGCGTTTTCAATCCTATTTTGCAGGAAAAATGTTTTATGATTCTTTTTCCGATCTCTCTTCCCTACCTCTTTTTCAAATCGAAATTTCCAAATCCTGTTTCCCAACTCCTTTTCTAACCATCTTCCCACCTTCTTGAAAAATTGTAAGTAATTTCAATTACAAAATTTTTAAGTGATATTAAAAATTTTATAAATTAAATAAGGGCGAGAAAAATCACACCACTTTTTTTGTAAATATTATTTCAAGGGTAAAGTGAGCATGGCTAAATGGCTGGGTGAATTCACTTTAATTTGGAAGGTGTGATCAGTGTGTGTGATTACAGATAGTGACAATTGGACATGATCAATAGGAGTGATAAGTGAGCCCAGCTACAGAATGGGATTAAATAATTTTGTATCAAAGAGTTTGGCCAGTGGGCGTGGTTACAAGGCGGAGCCAGTGGGCAGAGTAGATAGGCGGAGTTAATGTGCTTAATAGTTAGGTGGAGCTAATGGGCGGAGTATATAGGCAGAGTGAATGTTTTATGTAATTTAAAATTACTCTGAACTTCCTTGTACAATTGAAAAAGACTAACAATACAATCTTGACTCGATTTCATAATTCTAAACATGACTTGAAGTCTTCAAAAAGTTAAGCGTCTTTATCATTCCACAATGACCTCGCCTCTTCTCATAATGAAACCGGACTGGCACTTGCAGCCATTATTCCATTAACCTGGGTCTGACAGACTGCTGACGGTAGCCTTAGAAAAAGTACGAATTAACACGTTCGTCGAGACGTGCCTCGCGATCCATGCAAATGTTTAAGTAAGCGCAGCTCCGTCAGCCGGAAACCCCTGAAACCTTCGGAAAGAGATGGAAATCCTTTCCGCTCAAGACAAAGTTGCCGAGTGGTCCACGGAAATTCTCATGCATATCTTAAACGGGAGATGAGATACGGCGAAAGGGAGAAGAAGAAGATGGAGGGGAAGGGAAAGAAGGTGTGGAAAAAGAAGAAGAAAAGCAAAGCTGTGCAAGGGGAATTCGCTGGTATTAAACGGGTCGAAAAACGTAGGCAAATAAATAGTGTCGTGTAATAAGGCGAGGACTGGAGCCAGAAATCGAAGGACTATATGTTCGTAAGGCTACTCGACAGGAGTAGAGTTGGAGGTGGAGAAAGGATGGGACACTTGAGTCGAGTTGACGCCGTTGACGGGGGTGAGAAAACTGCACAACGTGCAACTCGACCGATTCAATCCCAATGATGTCAGCAATGGTTCGTTCGCGGTCGAGGTTTGCGAACTTAAGATAATGGAGCTCAGTGAAACACCGAAAAGAGTAAATTGAGGAAACGAAATTCGACTTGCTCGGTGAAAATCCCACATTTGTTTCCGAAAATGTAGATAAATCTGAGCATAAATTGTTACAGGATCCAAATTTTAACTTCTAAAATTGAAGTAGATAATTATTCGCTCTGTAAATTTACGAAATTAAAATGTATCTACAGAGCAAAAAAATGTTTAGTTAGAATAACCCTCTCTCAAAAAAGGAATTCGCGATATACTCAAAATTGAATTGTGCTGAATTCAAATTGTAACATCAAAAATTGAACTGAATATATTATATATTCGTTATAAAGATGTACTCTTTAATGAAATTGAAACGTATCTACAGAGCGAAAAAATATCAACATACAATATTTCTCACGTAAAATGAAGAGTTTAAAATTTGAGTTCGGAATTTGGATTCAAGATCATCTAATTCGGTTTCTAAAGTGAAGTATGCTCCTCCGAAGCTTATCTCACACAATTTTAGGTTTCCCTAAACGCAAAGTAGCTGAAGAAGTATTCCGATCTCGTTAGGAATGCCTTTGATCTTGTAACAGAGCATCATAAAGCGTTCTTGACTCAACGAGAGTCGGAATCCCATTGCAATCCTATGGCTCGATGGGAATTCCGATTCCGAGAAAATGGACAAGAGTTAAGTGACGACACACAGCAATCAGATGTTGGTTATATATAGTATGAGTGAGAGGGGTGTTGGGTTATAAGAGTTCCACATATTCGAACGTTATGGGGTCGCAACGCAAATTGAAACAAATGGGAACTTATATGCATTGCGGCGCATTCCAAGTTTTATTGCCAGCTCATTTCACTTCGTTGGCATGGCGCGGGCGACCCGATTTTATCGGTGTTAGCGCGTTATGACTTTCAGCTTCAGTGTCAAAACACCCTTCTTTCGTTCCTCCCTCAAAGCTGATTCTTATACCAATGTCCGTTTGCGGTTTAAGAAAGAAATTTTCGCCCCAACTTTCTCCCCTTCTAGATTCTATGCACAGTTGTCTGGAGTCATCCTCGACTCGAGGACTTGGTAATCGTATCAGTGCAGAATATCTTTACGAGGGGCAAAACTGGAGCAGTAGTCGTTTACTTTACCCTTTACTACAAAGGGAAAAGGAGAGGTGCAACGAGTACTGGGGAGATAAGTTGTTAGTGACAAATATACTACTGGAGCAACTTCTGTGACCATTTAGACAGGAATTGGACTTTCCATTTCTTTTTAAAGTTCTTTCCAATCAAGAATAACAACAATAATGATGATAATAATAATGAAAGATACTAATAATAACAAAAGATAATAAAAGAACACATCTTCTCTTCATCTTCAAAGTTCGCTTTCTTCGGTCGTCCCTCGCTCCTCCCCAATTTCTGTAGTTTCTCAGCTTTTCTCCTCTTTCTTCCATCTTCCACTCCTCAATCCCTATACCTATTTTTCATTCTTATTTCCCCATACCCAATTCCTCTACTCTTTGACCCCACCCCAATCCTTATAACTAACTTGCTCCCTCTTGCTCTATCTTGCAACTCACCCTTCCCTACCCTGCTGGAAACACAGAGATAGAAATCCTCTTCCCTTCTATCTCCTTCTATCCCAAAGACAGAAAGGGATAAAGATTGTTTATCCCTTTCTATCTCTCGCCTATCCCCATCTATCTCTTCTTATCTGCATATCAATCCACATCTACGCCTATCTCTTTCAATCTCCTTTTTTTGACCTTTCTATCTTCTGTCTATCTCTGCCTATTTCTTTTTACCTCCATCTCAATCCACATCAACGCCTACCTCTTTTAATCCTTTTTAATATCTTTCTATCTCTTATCCTTCTCCATCTACATATATCTTTCTATCTCCTTTTCAATCACCGTTCTCTCCTATAATTTTCAATCCTCACTTCTCTATCTCTTTCTATCTCAACATATATACCTGTCTATTCCTTTCAATCTCCTTGTCAATCTCAATTCGCTTCTATCTCTTTAAATCTCCAATTCTTTATTCCCTTCTATCTCTCGCCTATTCCAGTCTATCTTTTTCTATCTCCTTATCAATCAGAATTCGCTCTTATCTCTTTCAATCCTCACTTCTATATTCCGTTCTATCTCTTACTTACACTCGTCTATGTGTTTTTATCTCTTTGTTAATCTCAATTCGCTCCTATCTCTTTCAATGAATAAATAAAATACATCTATGAGATACAGAAAAGCGGATTAAAAGATAAAGCAGTGGGACCATTTTGGCGCAAGGAAATATTAAGTGGATAGAGTAGCTGACAAGGAATATGATAAGATAGAGGAAAGAGGGTATTGAAATAGATAGGTTACTGATTATACTGACACAGAGATTGAAAGAGATAGACATGCATAGATGAGAGATAGGCTGGGATAGAAATAAGGAGATTAAAAGAGATAAGTTAGTAATTACAACGACTGACAAAAAGATTTAAAAAGGCAGAAGTGGGTAGACGAAAGATAAATAAGGAAATTGAAGATATAGGTTATAGATATTAACAAAAAGATTGAAAAATATAGAGTAGGATAAATAAGAGATAGACTGTGATAGAGCTCTTTCAGATGAGTGGTACTGGTTTCTACCCCATAATTCTTAAGTCCTTCGTTAGCTCAGTGGATTAAGCGTTGGACAGTGAACTCGATGTGCACGGATTCGCATCCCTGCACAGAAAAAAATTTGGTGCAGATGCTGTCCTTACCGGCAGAGATGTTGCGTTAAACTGACTGAGAGATACGTAGCGCTCCTTCCAACAGTGGGAGAACAGTTATGCTACAAAAAAGTATAGTTGCTAACTTAAAACGGCGCTGCAGTCGCCTTTTATTGTTATGACGCAAGAACACTAGAGGTAGTGCAGCATCTGTACCAAAATTTTTTTAGTGTATAGATGCGGATTTTTCAGTGTTAGATAAGTTAGTGGCATGATTAGAATAAAATATATGTACAAAATATTGCAGTTATAAAATGATTATGAATGTTTAAAATATGAAAATTAATAAGTTAATAAGGTAGCGATAGCCTTAGGGATAGAAAAAGATACCTACAAATTTCTAGCAAGGGAGATAGATTTAGGGGTGGAAAGGAATAAAATATTTTTGCATAGAGATAGACTAAGAGATGGAAAGAAATAGATATTACCATACGCAGAGATAGAATGAGGGATAGGAAGAGATAGTTATCACCGGATACGGGGATTTAGTGGTGAATAGAAAGAGATAGTGTTTTGTGGATGCAAAATAGATACTTGGAAGAGATAGACAAGTTCTATCTCTTTTTATCTTAAAATTCCTATCTCTTTACTTCCAGTAGGGTAATCTTTATAACCTCAGATCTTGCTCTTTCTAGCTGCCTATCGCCCCTTCCCAATCGCTATACATACATTCACCGGTTGCTCTCTATTGTCATTAGCTGGTTCTATTTTTCCTCCCCTCACCCCTCGTCTCTCCTCCCCACCCCTTCCTATAACTGCGCAGCGTCCCTCTTATCATCCTCTTACAATCATTCGTCCCTTTTACCAAACATATCCGCACCTAAATTTCTATACTCTCAGTTCAAATTCATCTTTCCTCCCGTCACCACTTCTCAATCAGTATATTATCATAGCTTACTCCTTATTACCATTCCTCTATCTTCCTTCGCCACTATTCCTTCCGCGCCTTCATTTCTGACTCCCTCTTGCAACCCCTTTTATCATTCCTTGACCCCTCTTTTTCCTCCCTTCGCAATATCTGTTCTCTCACAATAACTCAACCCCATCACTCGACATAGAAGGCATAGCTCATCTCGTTTTTTGCCCCTCTTGACAACCTTGCTTCTCCTCAATCCCTATACTCATTTAGCTCAATTTCGTATTTCTTCATCTCGTTTCTCTTCAATTCAAATACAGTCGCCTTTTAATAATTGGACTTTTACCACCTTGAACATTTGAATCTTTGATACTCACTTTCATTTACGGCACCTCCTATTCTTTGCTGCTAGCTCCGCCCCGTCTCAATTCATATTGTCTCTCCATCGTTCCACTTTCTTCCTATCTATCTATTTGGGTTTGATTGGTATAAGGTGTAAATACACTCGGATCTTTCATATGTCCCAAAATCCATAACAGAGGCGTTCTAACATGTCAACAAATTCCCATTCACAAATTTTAACTATCACCTAACCTATACTAACGTATGTACATGTGCATTGCGTATTGCGTTTAGAATTTGAAACTACGCGCGAATAGCAACCAATCAGATACCGAGCGCAATGCATGCGCAGTGGTTATCAATTTCCTTTCCGAGAGATGCTGTTAACGTGCGAGTTAAGAATTTGTTAACTTTAGGGAAAATTGGACTTTTGGGAGGCGGACACTTGGGAGACGCGAGTGTACACGCAATACCCGATTATACGGTTTTTTCGGGCACGGTGTGAAGTTGTGAAACAATTCCTAAAATCTACATGGCATAACAATTAGGGCCGTATAAACCAGTGTTCCTAACGGGGGCTCCACGCGATACTGTGCGTGCGTCGCGCATGACGTCTGATTGTTTAGTTTTCGCGTGAAACACAGAAAACAAACTCTGGTGAACTGAAGCGAACTA
>JAUEJJ010000002.1:3934742-3954448 GCA_032164275.1 Synergus coniferae
TAGAATAAAATAAATACTCCTCATGAATCAATAAGCATAAAAATTCATTAAATTTACTATATTTAATCAGGCACTGTTGCAAATTGGAGCACTGTCGCAAATAGGTACACTTACCTTAATAAAGAATACAAATTAATTAGTTACTTTAGATTATAATTTAGAAATTATAAACCCGACCCTTTTTGACTTTGTGAAAATATCAACAAGAGCCATTTTTAAAGTGATATACCATGGTTTACATACATATACATATGGCTTTTAATATTAATATTATTATTAATTACTTGATTAATAAAATTATTGATTGTTGCCCCCTATTGTTTTCTATTTTTATTTGAAAATAAATTAAATATTAGAACGAAAAAATATTAATTTCGTTTAAATTGGCTAAAGACCAATCACCTGATCAATGGATGGGTCTGTTGCATGGTATAGTATGTCACGTAGGGGTCAATAAGGGTATGTCTTTTGTGGATCAAAAAGGGCGTATATAACATGGGTACGAGAAGGAAGTATGTTACTTGGGAGTCAATAAAGGCTTATGTCTGATGTTCGACAGGGGGGTCAAGAAGGGCATATGTCACGTGTTATAAAAAAGATTTAATAAGGACGTATCTCACATGGGGATCAAAAAGGACGTACCTATCTCACGTTGGGCTCAATAAGAACATATGTCAAGTGGCGGTCAAGAAGGGCGTATGTTACATGGTAGAAAGGGATTCATGAAGGGCACATGTAATATATTCGAAGGGGGTACATAACACCACGTGGGTATCAAAAAGGACGTACCTCACGTAGGGATCAATAAGGGCGTATGTCACATGGTCGAAGAGGGTCAAGAAGGGCATATTTCACGTGTTCTGGGGGGTAGAGTTAAGAAGGGCATATGTCACATGTTTGAAAGGGGTTCATAATATCACGTGGGGATCAATAAGGGCGTATGTCGCGTGGGGATCAAGAAGGGGGTATGTCACATAGGAGTGAATAAAATAATATTTCTCGTGGAATTCAAGGAGGGAGTATGTGACATGGAGGTGAATAAAGACGTATTTCTCGTGGGATTCTAGAAGGGCGTATGTCACATGGGGGGTGAATAAAGGCGTATTTCTCGTGGGGGTCAAGAATCCCAGAGGCTACAAAAATTGACGGTCTTTACGACATCGTTACGACTTTTCTACGACATCGTAAAGACATCATATGTCCATGTTGTTAAGATGTCTTTACGATGTTGAAAAGTCATTGTCAAATTCAACGACGTCTTTATAACATCGAAGACATCTTAACGACATGGACATAGGATGTTTTTAAGATGACGCTAAAATGTCGTAACGATGTCGTAAAAAAGTCGTAAAATTTTGTGCCCGCTGGGAAGGGAATAGATCACAAATGGGTCCCCAGGGGGCACAAAATTTGATAATGTCTTTACGACATCTTTACGACATCTGTCTTTGCGATGTCGTAACGTCATAAAGACGTCGCCAAATTTTGTGTCTACTGGTCGAAGAAGGGCGTATGTAACATATTCAAAGGGGTTACAAACATCACGTGGGGATCAACAAGGACGTATGTCACGTGGGGGTCAAGAAGGGTGCATGTTACAGTGGTGGCAGCGACGAGATCTTTTTCTAATATAGAGAGATGATTACAGTAATTCGTACGGAAGCTTTTTTGATAGAAGTAACTTTAATTACAATCTAATGAGCATTTCTTGATATTTTTATACGTTTAATCTCACAGGCTTTGATCCCTTAACAAGAAAAGTGACACATAATAACAAAAGACGCATTTCCATTTTGTCGACTTGCAGCTAGCGGATAGGAAATTCCGTCTGCGTGGAGTTATGCAAATACCCGTCTCACAAAATAAGGCACGGCTTCCACGGAATTTTTTACCTCCACCTCTCAGTTCCGGTATCTCGAGGATAAATTCTTCGTGGATTCTCGAGCAGCCGGCGAGTTTACAGGGTAACCCCTTAAGGATAATGATAATAATAGTGGTAGCTAGCTCGGTGCTTCGCAGATAAAGCGAGATGGAGATGGCAGAGCGAGATGCCTGAAAGTTACCGACATGACGGAGTTATTTCTAGCTTGGATTCTCTTCTAACCTCCACGAAGAAAGAACGACGATGGGCAAGAATTTAAGATGAACTGAGAAATATTATTTCACCCCAATGCCTTTCGGCTCCCACACTTAATCAGTCTTCGAACTTTTGATTACATTCGAGTTTTCCGTGGTTAGAATTCGAAAAACGACTTGTCGAAAGTTGCAGACAACGAGGCGATAATAGTAACGAATGCACAGCCGCTTGAAAAAAAGGATTGACAGTTTATATCCGCTACTATAAGGGTCTGAATTTATTTCTGAAGGGATGCATTTTACTGGCAACAAAATATCTTGTTTATCAGGGGAAATTGGGCGGCACTTCTTTATCGGATTAGAAAAATTATATTTGCTGATGAAGTTACACAGAAATCCAATCAAAATACCATAAAAACTACCCCAAAAAATATAAATTAGAAATTAAGGGAATGAAAAAATTCAACAAAAGTTTGGGATATTTTTTAATGCGCAGAAGGTTGTGAAATCATTTTCCCAAAAACTTACATAAAATTGATTTCAATTAATTTAAAAAATACTAGTAAAAACTACCCCTAGCTAGGAAAACTACTTTGGAAAAGCGCCTATGTCTAAATTTTATTTTCTACAAAAACTACCCCTAATAAAATCTTAACTATGTATAATTTAATTACTGCTAAAACTACCCCTACCTTAAATTTACCTGCTTTCAAAAACTATCCTTAAATACTAATCTTAACTAAAATAAAGTAATATTGAACGAATAAATAAATACGAATAAATAAAAATACTGAAAATTTACTACTACTAAAACTACCCCAAAAATTACCCCGATATTTTCAAAACTAGGCTAAATAAATAAACAAGAATTTTCACAAACAACTCTTAACAAGGAAAAAATCGCCCGAAATTAAAAATTGCAAAATCCAAGCTCAGTACAAATGCGAAAACTACCCCTAAGTAAACTTTATCTACTTCGAAATAACTTCAGACAGAATCAAAATGTTCTGAATATTTGAAAAAGTGTACAAGAATTCTAGAAAATTTGTAGAGACTTAATTTATGGAATTTCAATGAATTTTAAGCGATTTCGAAGAATTTGAAAAGATTAAAAAATATAACAAACAAATTTAAATGATTTTAAAGAATTTCAAAGAATTAGAACGTTTTAAACAAGTTTCAAGTGATTTCGTAAGTTTTTGAAAAATTTCAAACGGATTTTAAATAAAAAACGAAATATTTGGATTTTAAAAAACGTTTAAAGTTAACAGAGAAATTCAAAAGATGTCAAAACAATGAAAAAAATTTTAAGTGATTGGAAAATACTTCAAAGAATTTTTTCCGGATTTCGAAAGAGATTTCAAAATATTTTGAGTTGTTTCAGAAAAACATAGGCCTCACCTTTCCTCCTTTTTTTAAGGTTCTCAGAAGTTTACTGACCTGAAACAGAAAAAAATGTACATCACAAACTATACATCAGAAATTTAATCAAATATTTATTTCACAGTAAATAAATACTATGTACAAACATTTCACATTTTAACAAATAAACTTAATTTATCTGAATCAAAATATGTGACTTTTTGTTCATAAGTAGAAAACAATTTTAATATCGACTAATTTTTATTTTGGATTTTGGATTTAATATTCTTAGTTTATAATTATTTAATTTTTGACGTAGGGATAGTTTTTAAAAGAAGTAAAATTTTAGTTCAAGGTAATTATCGAAAAGTTATTATAATTTTTTGAGCTTTGGGTTGCTAAAAAAAATACAAGCTCTGATTACATTATCTTAATTTTAAATTTTCGTTAAACTTACTTTTGGAAGTATTTTTAAACATAGTTTAATAGTACTTAATTAATTGGGGTAGTTTTAATTGTAGTCCAATATTTATAAATTTTGAGTTTCGAGTAGTTTTAAAAAAGTAGTCAAATTCCAGTTCGTGTGTAGTTTTCCTCAGTGGTTTAATATAGTGTTGACTTTGGAGTTTGGGGTAGTTTTCAGTAGCATTTATATAAATTTCTTAATAAATTTCTCATAAATATATTTAGAAGTAGTTCTCGCAATTTTTTTAGGCTTTCCAAGTACTAAAAACTAACCTAGACTTTTATGCGCCATTTCTTAAATTTTGAAGCTTTCCTTTTGGGGTAGTTTTTCAGTGTTATATTTTCTTCAATAAAAGCCTTCCTCCATAAAAATTTTAGTATTTGATCAA
Source organism: Synergus coniferae (assembly GCA_032164275.1). Classification (NCBI taxonomy): domain Eukaryota; kingdom Metazoa; phylum Arthropoda; class Insecta; order Hymenoptera; family Cynipidae; genus Synergus; species Synergus coniferae. Next base: position 3,939,035 of record JAUEJJ010000002.1, read on the forward strand.
ATAAATTATAAATTTTCCCGGTTAATAATAATAATAATAATAATAATAATAACAATAAAAGAAATGTTTTTGCGTTTGGAGTAATTTTTAAAAGCAGTCCAAAGTAATTAATTTTTTAGTTTAAGGTAGTTTTCAAAATAGTTTTTCTCACTATGAAATTTTACAGTTCGTATATTTTATAATGTCGGTCATTTTCATTAGGTAATTTTCTATTTCACGGATATAAACAGTAGGTAATATTTGGCAGTCGTCCCGAAATTCAGCTTCAAGCTTCAACTAGAAGTAGCTTCATTTAATGTAAAACGAAATCCAGTGTGGAAAAATGAAATGAAAAATTCTAACTATGATCTCTATTGTTGTCTCTCAATGAACAGGAAATGATGAAGTTGGAGACACGATGGTGTTGTTTCGTTGACGCTGAGACTTTGTCTTATCTAGCAACCCAGTTTTGGACCACCTACCGGATTACCTGTCTCGTGAAACACGTTCCGCAGAAATGCTGGAATCGTTCTGCTGGAGATAACTTCATGGATAGAAAACACCCACTAACACACGCCTTGAGTTTCCAACCTACACACGGGTGCTGAAGCTTCCTGATATTATTCGATTAAACTCCAGGTCTCAACTATGCCACCAACACAAATTACCCGACTGACTGAAAACTGGATTCACCACTGACCAACAAGCGCGTTAGAGTTGTGATTTTCCCTCTTGCTTAAAATAAGCCGAACACCTAAAATGCTAATTAATTCAGTTACGAATAAATCAGTTAAGGACTATTACAACCATTCCAGAAGGAGCAAAGTGAATTATCCCGATGGAATTTCAACGTTTTGCTTATGTCAGAATTTTCGATTTTTTTGATCCCACGAAGCTACAGAAAGTAGTTTTAGAATATAAGAATCCAAGAGCAAAAAACCACCCCAAAAATTTAAATTGTAATTGAAGGAGAAGGGAAATTAGTTGATTCGTTTTTAGAGGTCCGGAAATAAAAAGATAATACTTTAAAAACTACCCCTCAATCAAAGTTAACTGCTTTTTAAACCAACCTCCAAATCGAAATTATAACTCTCATTAAAATTACGCAAATCTTGTTTCAGAATTTTTTATTTTGTAGACCCGTCGAAACTACAGAAAGCAGTTTTAGAATATTAAATTCCAAGACCAAAAACTACCCCAAAATATTTAAATTTCAAATTATAGAGAAGGGAAATAACGTTGAAAGTTTTTACTCGTTTTTAGAGGTCGTAAAATAAGAAAATAATATTTTTTAAACTACCCCACAATCAAAATTAACTACTAATTAAACTACCCCCAAATAGAAATTGTCTTCAAAACTTACCGAAAACTTATGTCAGGATTTTTTTTATTTTAAGGAACCCATGAAACTACAGAAAGCAGTTTAAGAATATTAAATTCCAAGACCAAAAACTACCCCAAAATATTTAAATTGCAAATTATAGAGAAGGGAAATAACGTTGAAACGTTTTATTCGTTTTTCGAGGTCTTAAAATATGAAAAATTATTTCAAAAACTACTATTAAACTGCTATAGAAAATTAACACTAACGCAAAATCAATTAGTAATAAACTACTATTAAAAACTACCCCAAAGTAATATTTGATTAGGTAATCTTAAAAAATCCTTAAACTAGAATATAAATATTTTTCAAAACTACCCGAAACTCAATACCAACTAAGATTTAAAAAATATCCTAAACTTAAAATTAACTAATATGAAATCGTATTAAAAACTACCCCAAAAGATAAGTTGAATACTTTAAATAGAAATTTACACATTCAAACAAAAATTCGCATTTCTCAAGTTTGTCCTATTTACGATTTTAGCAATGCCCATAAATTAATTTTGAAGAGAAATTTTTCCAATACTAACCCTCACGCAAATTTAATTAGTGCTGTAAACTGAAAATTAATTAATAAGGGGTAGTTCTTGAACTTACAAAAATTTATTATTATGTCGTTATTATTTAAAAAAAACTTGTTAATTTTTTATTAGAAAAAGAGAAGGGTAGTATTAGAGTCTTTTGAATACGTTTGCGAGAACTATAAAAGTCTCTAACGTTTGATACAGTTAGTCTTGTACTTATCTGCCAACTTTACTTTTGGAGTAGTTTCTTTTAGTGCATTTATTTTTTTTAATATAGTTCTACCAGTTTTGGATGTATTAATGTTATTTTGAAGAGATCAAAATCGACAATTGTGCCCAAAATGAGCAGAAACTACCATTTTATATAGTTTTTCTTTAACTTAATTGGCAATTTTTTGGGGGGTAGTTTCTTATAGTGCATGTGTTTTTTTTTTTTTTCTAAAATTGTTTTGAGAGATTTCGAGATTTTAAGAGTAATCTAAAATTTCCTTATTCTTAATCTTATATCAAATGTATAATTATTATTGAGGGTAGTTTTTGAGTAATAGGATTTTGATCTTGAAAAATTTATTAATGTTTTCTTGAAATATCCAAATATCTACATTGGTGCCCAAAATGATCAGAAATAAAACTCTATAAACTTTTCAAATTGTTTTCCTCGTACTTAATTTGAAATTCTTGTTTTGGGGTAGTTTTTTTAGTTCACGTAGTTTATCTTGTTTTGCGAGCTTAGGGGATCTTAAAGTTAATCTATAATAAAATTCTCTTATATATTTAATTTTATACCTAATGCATAATTATTATTAGGGGTAGTTTTTGAGTAATAGGAATCCGATCTTGAAAAATTAATTAATGATATTCTTGTCCTTTGAAATTAGTTTTAGGTGATTTAAAGGCAAGAGAAAAGTTAATATTTCGTTGCGAATTATTAGTAGAATTTTGAACGTACCTTATATGAGTATTAAAATAAAATATGGTATTTTACGTATTAAACTTTCCAGAAATCTGGATTTATAGTCCATTATAGTAATTAATTGTGTTTTCATTTCCAACAGAATGAATTTCAAATATTTATGTATACAAGACTGCTTGAGGCTCAAAATTAAATTTCGTTATTCTGATATTACATCTTCCATTAACGAAATTCGCAACTCGACGATGATATATTTTCCAATCGATGTAAAAGCATTTTAGAAAATTAAATTAATACTCCGTGCTTTAATTTGTGATATTTCCAGTCATGCGTAGAGTCGTGAAACATGAAAACAGTCTCTATTTGGTCCTATAACATTTCCAGGAATGATGAGCTTTGCGATTTGAAATTGCGTTCGTGATACTCTCGGTATGTCGGTCTGCTAAAGGTGAATGAGACCTTTATTTTCATTATTTGACGTCCCCAAGGAACGCAAGACATTTCTTGTCGAAATATCTCACAAGAGATATTATATTCGCGAAATCCATGGCATCTAAAGCTACATTTCTTACCCGGGAACATTTCTATAGTTTATTTAATCAAATTAAATTTTTTTTATGAGAATAGACTTTTTATTATTGAAAATATAACACTAGAAAACTACCCCAACATGCAAATTTTTAGTTTAGGAAGCATAAAAAGTTTCTAAAATAAAAAAAAATATTTTTTAAACTATCTCTCAATAAAAATTATTATTATATAATATTAAATCTACCTCCAAATCGAAATTAACTGTGATTAAAAACTACGCAAAACTAAAAATGAAGTACTTTAAAAACAACCTCTACCTCAAAACTAACAATAATTAAATTACTATTAGAAACTACTCCAAAGTAAAATGTAAATATTTTTAAAAACTAACCCCTGGCAGTCAAAAAGTACACACAAATAAAATTATAAAATCAAACTCAAACACTAAAAAACTGAATAAAACTAATATTGAAAATAACAGAAAAAAAGCTGCGTCAAATTTTAAGTTATTTTTTTCTGCCTCTACTCTTAATACCTCATTTTCCTAAAAATACCCCTAAACCCAAGGTAATTATTAAAAACTACCTCTGTCTAGAAATTAGATATTTTTAAAAATACTCCGAACCCAAAATTAAGAAATATTGAACTACTGTTTTAGTAACTACCCTAAACTCAAAATTAACTACTTTAGGCTGCTTCTAAAAATTACTCCAAGCACAAATATATTTCTTGTCGAAATATGGTATCTTAGAAGAGATATTATATTCGAGAAATGCATGACATTTGGAACTAAATTTTTCATTCAGGAAAATTTCTACAATTTATTTGATCAAATTAAAAAAATTTTACGAAAATAAGCTTTTTTATTGTACAAAATAAAACCCTGAAAAACTACCCCAAAAGGCAAGTTTTAATGTTTAAATAAAGGTACATAAAAGTCTGAGTTATTTTTACCAAATAGCAAACTTAAAAATAATTTTGCAAGAGCTACCCCTAAATAAATTTAAATAATTTTGAAAACTACGCCAAAATCAAAATTTACCAATATTATGGTATCCTACACCTGAAAATTACAACCTGAAACTAAATTTTATCTACTTTTAAAAAACTACCCTAATTTAAAATTAACTACCATTCAAACTTCTCTTAAAAACTACCCAAAACTCAAAATTAAATAGGCTATTAAATTGCCCTTAAAATCCACTCAAAACCAAAATATTTACTATTAAAAAGGAATAAACTAAAATGATTTAATTATTAATAACTGCTATTAAAAATTACTCTAACATAAGTAAAAAGTGACACTTTAATAAAATTAATAAGTATACTTGAAGTTTGTCTATTTTTGAAAAAAAAAAGTTGAAGGATTCTTCAATAGCGCGTGAAAGCACTTTTTTACAAGAACTGAAAAATTAAATGGATATAAACTTTATGTGAAAAAGCGAGATAATATAATTACACCCTTTATCCGCAAAGTGTAACCAGTTTGTCGCTCGGGATTATTAAAAAATGGCAAACTTTCGACCAACAAAATACTGAAATTTAGGTAAAGTAGATTAAAAGCTTTTTCCCTTTTCACAATGTCACATAAATATTATTATTTTAAATAGAAAAAGATTTTCGTGACTTTCAGAATTTTTAAAAATCAATATGAGAAACTTGAAATATTTTCGATGTCTTTTAAATCTTTTTATAATTTCTTGAAAGTACATTTTAAAAACTTTAGAATTTTTTTGATTTTCTTTTAATTACTCTGAGTATCTTTGATTTCTACATACTCATCAGAGAATGTAAATAATTATATTTGTGTAAAATTTGAACCCCCCACCCCGATCCTCCGTTTTTGTCAAATTTCCACACTTTGTAACCCCTTGAACCCGATAAACATGTTTTTACAAATTTGTCTGTCTCTCTCTCTCTCTCTGTGTATCTATCTGTAGATCCTTACGAATTTTTTCGATAAAAAAATAATTGTCAGACTTTTAAAATTTCCAAAATTAAAAAAAAAACGAACGAAAATTCAAATTTGAAGACATACAACGCACACGGTATGAAAGAAATTCAGGAGATGAATAATGTTACTTTTTGAACGTCCTACAAGACTGGCATAACAACTGATAAGAGACATAATTATTAATTTTAAAATGATTTACAAATTCTCCCTTGACCATTTTTTATAGGGTAAATAATTTTCGTTTCAATCGTGAAAAATATCTTTGAAAAATTAAAAAAATTAATTTTCCCGCCAAAAAAAGGGGGATATGATCAAATATTACAAAAAACTATAATTGGTCCTTTAGAAGGTGAAATAAAAGTGCTGTTAATATTTTTTTATATGACCAACAGTAAATCATTATGATTATTCTTTTTTGTCTGAACCTCACCCCCCCCCCTCTGAAAATGCTCCTTTTCGTATCTACGTAGCCAACGTGAAGTTGACAATTTCAGTACGGTGGCGATCAGCGGGCGTAAAAAAATTTTACGATCTCAAATTTTTTTTATTGAAACTTGAATTTTTCCGAATTTGGCCTGATTTTTCTTAATTTATTTGAAATTATTGGATTTATTTGTATGCATTATTTTCAATTCAACTGCAAAATTTATCTTAATTCATTTGAATTCTTTTAAATTCAATTAAATTTATTCAAATTCAATGAATTTTTTGTGCATTTCTTTTAGTTATGATAAATTCTATGAAACAAGTTGAATTTAAAAAAAGATATTAATTATTTTGAATTATTTTGAATTCTTTTGAATTCTGATAAATAATTTTCAATCCTTGTAAATTTTTTTCTATTGTTGAGAATTATTTTGATCCCTTAATTTCTTTGAATTCTTTTTAATTGTTGTAAATTCTTGCCAATACACTTGAATTTTTTTCAATTATTTACAATTCTTTCTTTTTTTTTCTTCTCCTTCTTTGAGTTCTTTTCAATTACTGTCGATTCTTTTGAATTCTTTTGAATGTGATACTTTGGAATACTATCAAATCTTTTCATACTCTTGAAATTTTTTTAATACTTATGAATTCTTGGGAATCCCTTTAATTTCTTTTCAATACTTGGCAAAACCTCTGAGTTATTCTAAATTCTTGTGAATTCTCGGAAATACCTTTGAATTCTTTAAAATTTTTTTCTATACATTTGAATTCCTTTCAATTCTTGTGAGTTGATAATCTTGTAATTTTTCAAAATTCGTTTTCATTTTGCTAAAATTTCTTTTGACTTGTTTTGCACTTCTATGATTTATTTTTAATTATTGCGAATGTCTTTGAGTTCTTTTAGATATTTTTTTTTAATTTTTGAGAATACCTTTGAGTTCTTTTCAATCCTTTTCAACTTTTATGTAATATCTTCAAACCTCATGATTTCTCGGCAATCCTTTTGAGTTCTTTTGAATTGTTGCGGAATTTCTTGAACTATCTTGAATTCTTTGTAACTCTTTCAAATTTTTACATAATCTTGGAATTTTTGTAATTTTTTTACATTCTAGTGAATTTAAAAATTGAATTTAATTATGGTGAAACGTTTTGAATTTTTAAAAATTATTTTTAATGCTTTTCAATTGTTGTGAATTCTTTGGAACTCCTTTAGATTTTCTTTTAAATTACGATGAGTTGATGTGAATTTCTTTTAATTCCTTTGAATTCTTTTAAAATTGTCTGAATTTTTAAAATCTTTATGACTTCCTGTTAATTTACATATCATAAATTTGTATGAATTATTTTAATTTAATTTGTAATTCTTGTAGATGGAATGAAATAGAGAACACCTCACATTTTATTCATTATCGTAATAGTTTGGCTTGAGTAAAGCAGCTAGGATAACCACAATGTGTACCCGAAGTTAATGCCCTCACGATTGTTTACATCTACACGCTTCTGTTCGTACAGTGTACTTATGCAGATGCGCCGGTCGTGCTCCTATCCGGATAAAGCGCCAGTTAGAATAGTTTCGCGGTTTGTCTTTCATATACCAAAAGTTTCCAACCATCATTTCACGTGCAGCGAAGTTCTTTAAAACAAAAACTTATGAGCAAGCAAGAGTTATTCGAACCATCTTTCTTGAAAAATTACTTTACTTCACTGACAAATGTTCGGTCTCTATAAGAAAATAAAAAAATTCTTCTATAATTAACCATACTAATGTACTATAATAATTACTAAACCACAGAACGGTTTTCTTTTTTCTATATGTGTTTAGAATTTCTATGCAATGTAAAAATTAGTACTTTTTTCGGAACTCAAACGGAAAGTCAAAATAATTTTAAGAGATATTTATAAAGATTCAAAAGATGTCAAAACACCTACAATTTTTTTGAGGGACTAAAAGGAATTAAATGTTATCAATTGTACGAAAACTGTATAGTTTTAAAAGATTACGGAGGAATAAACGGAAATTTTAGGTATATTTTGGGAGTAAAAAAAAGTTTAGAATATTTTAAGAGATTTCAAGGAATATTAGGGAAATTTAAATGAAATCAAGCGATTTTAGAAGGCTTCAAGAAGTCTCTAAAAATTCTCATACACTGAAAAAAGGTTTGGTCGGGCCAACAAATTAATTTTGTTCATATTTGTGCAACCAAATTTTTTTGTAGGCTCAACCAAATTTTTGTTGGTATAGCATTAAGTTTTATTAAATCAACAAAAATTTTGTTCAGCCAACAAAACGATATCTTGTAGCGAAAAATTTTTTTCACTGTAGAGGAAGCTTTGTAGTGGTGATAAAATCCAGTTTCTAAAAAAAAAAGGTTTTTTTTAACATATTTCAAGGGGAATATGACTAATATGATGTCCTGAAATATTGTCTGGATGTGTGTGTGTGTGTGTGTGTGTGTGTGTCACGCTTTTGACGACCCTGCAATATCTCGAGACCGCATACAGAAAAATTGATAAAATTTTGCATAGTTATTCCACTATGTACCAAGTTGAATTTCTTAAAAGGATTTAACAAAATATTTAATTTTACATGTTCTATGTATTTTTATAATTTTCGTAAAATTGATTTTTCGACTATAACTTCTCAAAAATTAAAAATTTAATGCAGATGTAAAAAGAAAAAAGATTCCCTGTGTCGAAACGAATCGATTAGTGTATATGATTAATGCATTCCATTGAAAAAAAAAAGTTATGGTTAATTGTATTTTTCAAAAATTGATTTTTGGACTATAACTTATCAAATAATCAAAATTCAAATCAGATGTAACAAAAAAAAAAGATTTATTGCATCGAGATAAATCGATTGACCTATAAAATTAATGCATTTCATTGAAAAAGAAAAAATTTATGGTTAATTTTAATTATCAAAAATTGATTTTTGGACTATAACTTCTCACATAATCAAAATTTAAATCAGATTTAAGAAGAAAAAGGATTCCTTGCGTCGAGACAAATCGATTGGTCTATATATGGTATGTAATTAATGCATTTAATTGAAAAGTAAGGAAGTTATTTTTATTTATAATTTTGGAAAATTGATTTTTCAACTGTACTAATTATCACATTTTACAGTTGATGAAAAAAAATGTCTTGTATTGAGACAAATCAGACGATCTATTATAATATTAATATATTTCATTAATTACCTACTTGTTAGTCCTTCCTCTATGAGGAAGAGAATTATATTTGTTTTCAGGAAGCAAAGTGCTCATTAAATGAGGACTAAAGTTGATGCAACTACACAGCTTTTTATTATTTTCAAATATTTCATAAATAGCGAATCCGTGTATTCTTCTACATAATACATTTCACATGTCGCTTAGACATGGAATTGTTTAAGGCTTCTCGTTCGATCACCGAAGTTAAGCAAGCTCTTGCCTCGGTTATACTCGGATGGTAGCTGTCGTATCAATTTAGCTTCTTGTTAATATTTTAATTTGTTTAAGAATAAAAATAGTAAATAATAGGGGGGGGTCAATAATAAATAATTTATTAAATTAAGTAATTAATGACACCGAGAAAAATATATTTTTCGTTTAAGAGGATTCCTCTTATTCTTGTGTAACTTTTCCTCTACAATGCGGTATGCAAAATATTCTCTTAATTAAGGATTAAGGAGAGGATTGTTCTCTTCTAGAGAAGATTCCTCTCAAATGAAAGGGCTCCTGTTTTTTAAAACAGAGGAGCCCTTAACAGAGCCATAATTATTGTCATAAAACTGATACACGTTGTTACACAATGGAGGTAACTGATCAATCTGTCAGCGATTTTCTATTATTGTAGTGTGTGGAAGATTGCACGCAGGAGTCACGTTTCGCGTGAAACGAGAGCGATATTGGCGGCGTAATAACCAACCAATTACCGCGATTCTGTCGAACGGAAATCGACTACGACAGACCTGGTCTTTGGCCTGAATCATGTCAATTGTACATTTAGGTTATATAGCAAGTTCAGAAACTCATGTAGGTCTCTGATTGGCTAGTTTCGATAATACGACCGTATAACTCCTGTACCCACTCTAATTTACGATTTACACTGATCTCGCATTTATGTTGGAAATTATTATGCATGGCAGATTATTTCCTATTGTGAGATTGATAATAAAATATTCTGTTTGCGTAGATATCACTCACATCAAAGGAGTTTTTAAATTACGGTTACTTACATAGCTGTTCAAAAATTTAATATAAAGAGGTACTATTCTATCGCCGCTCAAATTTTCGACATGTAGAGTTCCTGTTGAAGCTATGATATTTTACAGACCTAAAACTCGAAACGGCTAATAAGTCATCCACAGTTTCATAAAAATTAAAAGAAAACATTTAGTGCTTTCATTTTAAGTGAAAAGTCCGAAATTCCTAAAAGGTGAAAGATGAAGAAATTAAAGTGAATTAGGGATTAAAAATATAAGGTATGTATAATAAATCTAAGCGCGGACGCTGAAGAAATTCCGGTAAACAAGCGAAACTTGCGGGGATTCCCCTGTCTATAGGAAAATCATAAGTAGTAAAGCCAGATTACGGTCGGACATAGTAGAGAGTTTCTGTATTTTCGATAAATAGTGCCGGTCATCAGAGCCGTAAGGAATTTAATAAGGCTCCAAACTGATCTTGAGTTTTATTAAATTCCTTATGGCTTTGATGAGCGGAATTCAAAGGAATTAAGTAAAATTGCAAGACTTTACAGGAATTTAAATAAATGAAGAGAATTCTAGGTGAAAGCAAAAAAATATTGCTGACGAATTTCAAAGAATTCACGAGAATTTATAATATATGAATTCAAATGTATGTAAAATGATTTTAGTAGAAAGGGCCAAAACTATTTTCAAAAATTCAAAAGACATCAAACGAACTCACAAGATCTTAAGGAATTCACAAGAACTTACAAAAACTCAAAAATATTCAAACGAATTCACAATACCATAAAACACAACATTTTCTTTTAATTCATAAAAATTCAAAAGAATTCAGACTAATTTACAAAAGTTCACAAGAATTGATAAGAATTATATGAATTAAAACGAATTTCCAACAATTTATAAAAATTCACGGATATTCACAAGAATGTATAATAAAATATCTTTTACATTGTTGTAATTTTAAAAATTCCTATGAATTCTCATACAATATTTTTTATTTTTATGAAATATTTAAAATAGTTTTCAATATGTTGTAATTCCTATCAATTCATTAAAATTATTCCGAATTTATTTGAATTCTTTTGAATGCAATCATATTCTTGAAATTTCCTCGATTTCTTTAAATGGTCTCAAAATTCTTGAAATTATTTTTAAATTTTTTTAATTCGTATTTATTCTTTTTAATTCTTTCACATTGTTGAATCTTTAAAAATTCCTTTGAATCTAACTTAAATTCCTTTGAATTCACAAACATTATTTTTAATTTTTATGAAATATTTCAAATTGCTTTTAATTCATTGTAATTCCTATAAATTCATTATAATTATTCCGAATTTATTTGAATTCTTTTGAATTCAATCATATTCTTGAAATTTCGTCGAATTCCTTAAATGGTCTCAAAATTCTTGAAATAGGGATGGCGAAAGCTTTTCATATACCTAATGTAATATAAAGCGAAATTTTTCATATCCAAAAGCATTCAATAAATTGTAATTAATTAAGCAAAGTAACAAATAAAAAAAACATTTGATGGGATTGAAAAAGCTCTGATGTGTGAAATAGTGTCATATGTTATCATTTTCTGATGTAATGTTAGTTTTGATGAAGAGAAAGAAATAATATTTCGTTCGTAACGTAATTTTCAAAGAAAGTAACGTCACTTAAGCGGCGATGTAGTAGATTTAATCGATGCAAAACTTGTTTATGCAGATTTTCCCATCTGCCGTCTATTTTCTTTAGCGAGGGGCTCGCTCGTTGAAGGTTTATCATCCTATGTAAGATTTAGCACATGAATTACACAGGGTCGATCATGCTTTTACCCTTTCTCGAGGGAGGCCATAGTTCGTTAGTCCGTGATTTTATATTCAGATCTCTGCGCTTTTCACAGGAAAAGGCTTTGATCGAATTTCTGGAGCGCAAAGCTTCACGTGGACAATCTTCTGGACCCAAAAAAAAAGTCTAAGTAATTTAAGCAAATTCAAAATAATTCAAAGGAATTAATAAAAAAGCTTTTACGAGAATTAAAAAAAAATTAAGTAAAATCAAAGTAATTGAAGTGAAATCCAGAGAATCTAAAAGAAGTCAAGAGAATTTAAAAAATAATTTAAAAAATAGATAAATAGAGAGAAATTTAAATTTAAATAAATAAAATTTAAAACAAGTAGAGAATTAAAAAATAGGTAAAAATTGAAAAAATATTCAAGGTAAAACTAACTGAATTCAAAATAGTTTTAAAAAATTGGAAGAATGAAAACTAATTTAGCATGATTCAAATTAATGAAAATAATTCAGTGGAATTAAAAATATTTCAGAATAAACCAGAACAAATCAAACGAATTCGAGAAAATTCGATAAATTGAAAATACTTGAAAAGAATTAAAATTAAAAAAAAAGAATTTAAAAAAAGTTCAAGTAATTAAAATTACGAGTAAATCCTAATGATTCAATGGAAATCAAAAAAACTTCAAAAAAATAAAAAATATTTCGAATGTATTTAAGACAATTTCAAATAATTGAAAATAATTAATGACGAATTTAAAAGAATTAAAAAGAATTAAAAAGAATTTGAAATAATAAATCATTCAAAATGATTTAACCAAATTCAAATGTACTCACTTATTTAATTCGAAGAAATTCAATGGAATTTAATTGAATTCAAAAGAGATACTCACATGATTTCTTCCTCATATATATGTGTGTGTAAATTGTGTGTGTAGTTTGTGTGTCAATATCCGTGTAAAAATTTTTCGTCTTCATACCGTCTTGAATCAAGACATGTTCAAGATAAACCGAAGCTAGCGAAATAAAATTTCATGTCTTGTAGTTGAGACTGAGCTAGACTTCCATGTCTTGAAGCCATAAAACCGGAAAGGTTTTATAGTTTTATGGCTAAAATGACCTGACGGCTCCTAAAATGATTTTCTTGAGAAATTAATTAACATTTTCAGCGCTTTTTAATCAGTAGATAAAGACCTTATCAAGAAATTGGAAATGATAAATGCGTATCTAGCGTACTCGTATGCGTACAACGCCAACATGTAAAAGTGGGAGTAACGCGTCAAAACAAAACTTAAATTTTCTTTTCTTGAAGGAGGTTTATGCCCTGGGATTAAGGGTCTCGTCTTGGCAATGAGACTGAGCTAGACATCAACGTCTTAAGTCGAAATCTAAACAAAAAATCGTAGACCGAATCAAGTCGAAGCATTTTTACTCGGGAACATTTTGCGTGTAGATTGTTCGGGTAGTACGTAGATTGTGCGTGTATAGATTGTGTGTGTAGATTGAGTATTGCTGCATTGTGAATTCAGTTTGTGCATGTAGAGTGTGTGTTTAGTTTGTGTGTGTTTAGTTTGTGCGTGTATATTGTGAGTGTAGTTTGTGTGTAGTTTGTGAGTATAGATTGTGCGTGGGTAGAATGTGTGTTAAGATAGTGTGTGTTTAGTTTCTGCGTATAGATTGTGTGTGTACATTGTGAATTGTAGATTGTGCATATAGATAGTGTGTGTAGTTTTTGTGTCAACATTTTGCGTGTAGATTGTTCATATGTAATATAGATTGTGCGTGTATAGATTGGGTGTGTAGATTGCGTGTGTCTGCACTATGTGAATTCAGTTTGTGCATGTAGAGTGTGTGTTTAGTTTGTGCGTGTATATTGTGAGTGTAGTTTGTGTGTAGTTTGGGTGTATAGATTGTGCGTGTGTAGCATGTGCGTTAAGATTGTGTGTATCATTGTGTGTTTAGTTTCTGCGTATAGATTGTGTGTGTACACTGTACATTGTGAATTGTAGATTGTGCATGTGAATAGTGTATGTACTGTGTAGTTCGTGTGTCAACATTTTACCTGTAGATTGTTCATGTAATATAGATTGTGCGTGTATAGATTGTGTGTGTAGATTGAGTGTGTCTGCATCGTGAGTTGATTTTGTGCGTGTAGATTGTGTGCATATATTGTGCGTGTAAATTGTGTGTGTATATTGTGCGTGTATATTGTTTGTATAAATTATGAGTGTAGTTTGTGTGAGTAAATTGTGTGTCTGTATTGTGTGTGTGGATTGTGCACTGAGAAAAAAATGCTGTTGAATTAAAAGTGCGCACTTTCGCACTTGGTCAAGAGCAGATCTTTTTGATTCAAATATACTATAATTCAAATAGATATACTATCGAATTCACAGTATCACTATCAAGCCGAAATATGTTCTATTGCTTCATTGAATATTCATTTGAATCAATAGTATCTGTTTTTGATCGAGCGCGAAAGCGCGTACTTTTGATTCAATAGCATTTTATTCTCAGTGTGCGTATCTTAATTCTGTACGTAAATTGTGCGTATAGATTGTTCGTGTTGATTATACGTGTAATTCGTCAGCGTCGATTGTATGTGGTTTGTGAAACTTAGCTAAACAAATCGGAACCACTACTTCGAACATAAAAAATAAATCAGGGTAATGAATTTGAAATAAAGCAATTGTCGAAAGAGAAGTAGGAATAATGTGGAGTAAACAAACGAAATCAGGTTCCTTTTTCACCCGACGAAAACGAGGAAACTCGTTTAATTGGAAAAAGGTGGACGGCGTAATCTCTCCCACGAGCACTGCCTTAGGTCTATCCTTTCCTCTCTCTTTTTTTCTCTTCTCTTTTCTAATTTCTATCTCTGGCGAAACTTCTACTTTTCCCCTCGAACTGCGATTCTCACCCCGAATATTCTGCAACTATACACATATATATATATATATATATATATATACATAAAGACACATATATATATATATATATATATATATATATATAGATATCTAGTGGTGGGAAGTATTTGCAGGCGACTGTACAGAAACCCAATTTAGTCTGTGGTCGACTAATCCTATCCTCCTACATGCCATCAGTCGATAGCTCGTGGCTCGCCCCAATCCCCATCCACTCACTACCTGACATCCTCTGCAAACCGCCTAAAACTATATCCGCCCTCCGAAATAAGCCAAGTGGCGATTTTCGAGTAATCTACACGAGATGAATGGAATTTGTTTTCTTGTCTGAAGCTATCGAGTTAGTTAATCTACTAATTATATCAAAAGTGCATTTAAAGGCGAGTTTCACATTTATTACATGGTAAGGTAGTACGAATCGTATATACAAGGAAAAAAAAAGTTCATATTTTCTAGAACTAGTTCTATAGTAGAGGATACGGCGGGTAGTTTATCAAAAGTTAAAATGTTCTTGGTTTTAAATTACGTTGAACTATTCTACGAAAGACGTAGAACAGTTCTGGAAAATCTAAAACTCCAGCTAATATAAAATCTATATTGGAGAGGTCTCGAAACTTTAGAGAACAGTTCTAGAAAACGATAAACGATTTTGTGCCGAAAAAATAAATATTTTGTATTATTATTATTATTACACTCTAATATCTTTTCACTTGTTTAAGGTACTATATATTACACACAGTCACTACACTATTTATAAACGCACGCTATGAAAATTTTTATTATTCGCCGCGGGTTCGAACCCTAAACT
>JAUEJJ010000002.1:3995105-4019199 GCA_032164275.1 Synergus coniferae
GCGTAGTTATTAAATATATAAAATAATAGTATTATTATTATTATTATTATTATTATTATTATTATTATTATTATTATAGGTATTACACATTTACATGTTAGTTTTATGAATAACGGAAAATAATAACGAATAAAAAAATTTTTTAATGACGGAGATATGCTTTTTTTTCGAAACTACTTTTTTCAAACTGGTGTACACGATATCTCAAAATTTAATCAACCGACTTTGTTCAAATTTACAACTCTTACTCCTTACCATACTAGCTATCTGGTGACGTAGGTTTTTTTGATTGGATGCCATGTTCATAAGTTATGAATTTCTTAAACTCAGAATTTCGATCAAAATGAGAGATTTTTTGTTCAAACAGCTGTCATTTCTACAAAAAATTTTTTTTTAATTTTCCCTACGTCACCCGATAGCTATTACCTTTCTAAATAAGCCAAAAAATTGTATTTTTCAGCCAATGTCTAACAGAGAAACTAGTTACACCATCAGCAAGGCTTTTCAAAAAAGGGTCCCACTTATTGGCTTACATCTCCACCATTTTTTAATTTTTTTAATTCGTTCTTGTTTCGCATTATACATAAAAGTACTATGTATATATGTAAAATAACAATTATTTTATATACTTAATGACTGCGTTAAAAAAATATGCTTATTTTTATACGTATTTTCCTGAGTGCCTGGGTGGTGTAACCCCTTAAAATATATCGTAATTATCACTACATAATTTTAGCGTCTTCAAATCTCAATTCAGAAATATTGCAGAAGGTTAGCTGCTCGTTTTTTTCTCGGCCTTAAAAGGGTTTTTATAGCTAACCATTTCTTCGTCTGTGTAATTCCCTTAACTTCGACCATAGATTTTACTCTGAAATATCGTGAGCTGATGGAGCGATTACCTTCTTATCGCAGAGATAGACCGGCTATTACAATTCCATCGTACAATGTCGATAACTCATCAGGAGAATCGTGTGTGTGGGTAAGTGGAAGGAGGAGCAGGAGGTGTAACAACCCTATTATTGAAACTTGTAGTAGGGAGCAATCATTCTGCAATTAACAAAAGTGATTAAGTGTAGAAGCCGACAGCCTCGTCCTATCAACGTGGCTCTTGTTCTATCCAAATAGAGCTACGATTACCCATTACCATCATCCCCACCATTTTCTGGCAATCGCGATCATCTTCCAGCCACTTTGGTACCACCTCGACTTTTGAGACGCAGCCAACCTTAAACGTCACTTCTTCCTCGCCTGTCTTAATTATTAACTGATGGTCTCATGCTTTCATGGCTTTTAGAACTCTCCTAGAAAATTTTTTAAGAAGAGGAAAATTGATTTATTCTCGGATTTATTCATATAATGACCGAATACATTTTCAATAATTCAAAATAATTACATTCGGGGCGTCCATAAGTATATATCCAAACTGATTTTCAAAGAAAATAACCCGAGCGAAAGCATAGAATTGAAATTCATTCCGAGCCAATTCGAATTTTTTCGTATCATTCCGGAATTTGTACCTTATCCAATTAGTTTCTTTCTAATACAATTTGAAGGAAGTTTTTAATCCGAATTAATCCGAGGTCCAATCAATCCGAATGATTCCGGGTAATCTGGTCATCAGAACATTCAATCCGAATGGATCCGAATTAATCCGGTTTATCGGAATCCATCTCAATGATTCCAAAAAATTCGAATAAATTCGGATTCAAAGTTAGGATTAATTCTGATTAATTCGGATTAATCGGATTCATTGGGATTAAAGGTTAGGATTGAAATTCATTCCGAACCAATCCGAAATTTTGCGAATCATTCCGGAATTTGTATCCGAACCAAGCAGTCTTTTTCTGATCTAATCTGAAGGATGCTTTAAATCCGAATTCATCCGAGGCCCATTCAATCCAAATAATTCCAGTCAATCCGGTCATTAGAACTTTCAATTCGAATGAATCTGGTTAATTCGGTCATCAGAATTTTCAATCCGGATGGATTCGAATTAATCCTATCTATGGGAATCAATTTGAATGATTCTGAAAAATTCGGATAAATTCGGATTCATTCGGATTGACGAGAATCATTCGGATTGAAAGTTTGGATTAATTCTGATTAATTCGGATTGATCGGATTCATTCGGAGTACAGCTTTGAATTGATTTTTTATGTGTCTCGGATTAATTCGGGTTGAAAACTTCCTTCGGAGTAGATCGGAATGAAACTGTTTGGTTCGGATACAAATTTCAGAATGATTCAGGAAATTGCTGCATGAAAAATATTTTTTGAAGGCGTAAAGGAGGTTATTTTAGCGAGTGTAAAGTTTGACGCACGAGTGAAGCGAGGGCATCAATCACATGAGGCAAAATAAGCTCATTTACGCCCTTGATAGACACAATACTTTTTTTCGGGTCTCTCTGAAAATGCGACGTCGAAATTGCATTCGTTAAAAATGTGCTTAATTTATTTCACTAATTTTTGAGTAAAATAAATTTGACATATTGACTATATCACGAGCAGTGTGAAGTTGGATATAGACCCAGTAGACACAAAATTTGACGATGTCTTTACGACATCGTCACAACGTCTCTACGACAACTTCACAACATTCCATGTCCATGTTGTTAAAATATCTTTAGGATGTCGAAAAGACATTGTCGAATTTTACGTCTTTACGACATCGCAAAGACTTCTTAACGACATGGACATATATGTTGTCTTTACGATGTCGTAAAAATGTCGTAACGATGTCATAAATACGTCGTCAAATTTTATGCCCACTGTGAGTGCCAGTGGTCTGAAATAGGACTTGACTGTTCATAATAAATGATAGGACGTACTTATTAATAGACGTAAAAAGCATAAATTAAAATACTCATAATTTCACAAAAAACACTCTTAATAAAATAATAAAATACATACCTTCTTGGTTCTATAAAAAATAAAAACATACTTCATGAACGAACGGCTATGCGATATGAAGTTTCACTACCTGCCTAATTTGAAATGAATTTGTTCTGGTGATAAAAAGTGATGATATTAAAGGGGGAACGAGCCCATGATAATTGTCTGGGATATTTTATCATTTGGAATTATGCCACTTGGTCGATAAAGGGGTGGATTAAATTTCCCATTGCGAGAAATTAAAGAAATCTCATTTCAGGAAATGGATTAGACTTTCTTAGATAGTCTGGTTGATGAGATTTCCAAACGATGGCATAAAATAATTGGATTTGACAAAAGTATGTGGGGAGGGATGGACGAATCTTTCGACTAGTTTTTTAATCTGAATTATAAATTTGGATGATTAAAACACTCCAAGGAGTTGTATGTAGCGCTTTATAGTTATTTTTGTATTTCAATTCTCTAAAGTGCTACTTAAATTTTCATACACACAGTTTCCAAGTGTACTCGTACGTTTTCAAATTTACTCTATTCTGTTACTTCTTTCGAGAAATAGATGTTACTCCGAAAAAGAACGTGTGTATCGAACTTTGAAAGGTCTTGGATTCAAGTTATAACATCAAAATTCGATCTCATTTAACTAAACAAATATTATAACTAGAAATTTTTTTGCTCTGTTTTCAGTCGCTTTTTACCGTTCACCAGGGGGCAAACATTTCACGACATATTTACAACATCTTTGCGACATCGTTATTACTACATCATTATTACTACATCGTAAAGACATCCTACGTCCATGTCGTTAAGATGTCTTTGTAATGTCGGAAATACATCGTAGGATTTGACAATGTCTTTCGACATCGTAAAGATATCTTAATGACCTGCACATAGGATGTCGTAAAGTTGTCGTATATATGTCGTAAAGATGTCATAAAGACATTGTTAAATTTTGTGTCCGCTTAGTCTCTAGATGATCAAATCCAAGCGGTTTCGATCCCTTTTCAAAAAAAAAAAAATGTTGGACCTTCCCAATGAGCAAAAAGACATTGTCGTCCTAAGAACGTTGTAAAGACACCCCTAAGACGTCCATGTCAGTTCAATTGACTTGATTAATTACTATGCAAATAAGGTAATAATAGCAGACAATTTATTTTTCGTCACAAAATACATATTAATTACGCATCGTAGAAAGTAAACTGCTCGTTGAAATACCCTCCCAGTAGGCACAAAATTTGACGACGTATTTACGACATCGTTACGATGTTTTTACGATATCGTAAAGACATCTTATTTCCATGTCGTTAAGGTGTCTTTGTGATGTCGGAGATATGTCGTAGGATTTGACAATGTCTTTTCGACATCGTAAAGATACCGCAATGACCTGGACATATAGTAGGATGTCGTAAAGTTGTCGTAGAGATGTCATAAAGATATCATAAAGACATTGTCAAATTTTGTGTCCACTGGGTGTCTCGATGATAGAGTCCGAGCGGCTTCGAACTATTTTCAGAAATAAAAATATTGGACCTTCCCAGTGGGCAAAAAGACATCTTAACAACATGAACATACATAGGATTACGTAAGTTGTCATAGAGATGTAGTAAAGATATTGTCAAATTTTGTGACCACTGAGCTAACATCTTCCTCGAAACGGCGGCAGAGTGTGTTAGTGTCCAGTGTACGTTCACTCTCTTTAATACTCTCTGAAGTAAGAAAGTTATATCTATTACCTTTTGTGAAGGAAAGTCAAGAAACTACATTTTTCGAAAAACAAAATTTAATAAGGACTCAATGGACAAATGATATTAGAAATGTTTTAGGAACGTTCCAAAAACATTCTAGGAATGGCCCCTATGCCCAATGTCAAAAAGACAATATTTTTATATGGAAATAAATAAAATTATGGTTTAAATTGTCTGAAAGATGACGTGATATCCAAAGTTTATCCCTGTCGGCACAAAATTTGGCGACATCTTTACGACATCGTAAAGACATCCTATGTCCATATCGTTAAAATGTCTTTGTGACGTAGTAAAGATGTCAAACATTTTCCCAGTGGGCACAAAAATTGGCGACGTCTTCACGACATCGTTACGACATTTTACGACATAGGATGAACATCATATGTCCAGGTCGTTAAAATGTCTTCAACATCGTTAAGACATCTTAACGACATTAACATATAATGTCTTAAAGGTTTTGTAGATATATCGTAGAGATGTCGTGAAGACATAGTCTAATTTTGTGCCCGCGGAATTAAAAATGTCTTTCCGACATCGTAAAGACAACTTAACGGCATGGATATGGCATGTTTTAAGGTTGTCGTAGAGATGACGAAACGATGTCATAAAGACATTGCCAAATTTTGTGCCCAGAGGGCAACAGTATTAAGTCATGTGTTATGAGAGAATTTAAACATTCAGCTTTGGAATTGTAATTCGAACCATTTCAATCCCGTGATGATTTACTGAGGACATCTGTCATTCTGGACTCCTGGAAGTACTTGTCCCTAGAATTGTCACCACCAATCATTATGTAGTTACGAATCCCTAATAATTGACACTGCGTTTCAAGTTAAATTAGGTTGGAGTAAATTGCTACAATAAGCGACGGGTAGTATAATGAAGGGTCTTGAGGACAACTCGATGGCTTTGACTCAGCTACACTCGGTTTTAATTATAATTGTCCTGATCCTTAACCCAGATTAGAGAACACAAGCCTCGTGAGAGGCTTGACATGCCGGAATATTCAACAAGTTATGTAAATGATTTTTTATTATAAGAATTAACTTGTTAAGGAAACATAAATGAAGAACGGCAATATTATACACAAACGTTTTTTCATTGTGTTTGTGTAAATTTTAATAAAACACTGTGCTAAGAGACTTAAGGTTTACTGAAACAGAATTTTTCAACAAGATTAAAAAATTTGGATTTAGCGACTCGAAAAACTTGTAAAATTAAAAATTTTTACTTCGAATTCCTCCTTTACTCCTCGTTCCCCTCGTCAAAATTAGAGGCACTATTGAGATTTTTTTATAAATAGAGAGTCGAAAATTATGGCATAAAATGTCATTAACAACTATTATGCGGTTTAATGAAAGAGAAGAATCATTTGCTTCAGTTGCATTATTTATTATCTTTTTTTTGCATTTCTTTAATAATGACGAAAGCGTCGCCGTCAGCACATTTGAGCCTTATTTTTGGTTGAAACATTTGTTGATCAAAGAATGAGAGCACAAGTATTTAGTACCATACAAGAATCAGAAAGTTAGTATACTGTTTGGTTTATTTTTTACGTGTACGTGCTTGTTTGTGTATTTGTTTCAGCGTGTGCAAGTTTCTTTGTTTGTGTTTATTAATGTTTTTATTTGAAATTTGTTGTGTTCGTTTGAATGTACATTTGTTTATTTACGTACCATTTTATTTTATATTTTTATTTTTTATTTTTATCTCTTTAAATTTTTTTTTATTTGTATATACTCTTGTGTCTGAGTTTATGATTGTTCTTTTGTATAACTTTTGTTCATGTGTTTTAGTGCTTTCATTTGTTTGTATGTTTGTTTTGTGTGCTTTTGTATATTTCTTTGTAAATTAAATTTTCTTTACAAACGAAAACTCAATATGTGTCCCCTTTTTCACTGACACATGAAAATTTCTCAGGAAGCTCCTCTGACATAAGGTCACATGACGTCAATCAATAAAGATAAAAGAGTTATCGACTTTGTGGAGTGAAGTGTAGTCTGGCATGAAACTAGAAAATGCTAATAGACAGGAAGCTTAATTGCATCGGTATTTTTGAGAATGAAACGCTGATGTAATATTAGCGACCCTCCACAATCGATAACACATACACTCAACTCCCTACTGACCCTGCTTGCAGATGCACGTTTATCGCACAATTATTTTTAATTACACTTGCATGCCTGCGTACCATAATGTAACGCTTCTACCGCAACTAAATGCTTGTTCTGTCGAAACTCAAAGAATTTCATGAGTTTAACGTGAAATTGATTAACTAATTTACTCATTTAAATTAATTTAATTTTAAAAATATGTGCGAGTACATACATTCAAGTTAAAATAAGTTTTGAAGCAACATTGACAAATTTTAAACAAGTTTAAAAAATTCAAGAGAATTTAGTGGATTTTAAATGAGAAATCGCACAAATTTCTCAGAACCCTCCCGTCTATCCCAAGGAATCCAACCCCTATTCCTAAGGACTCCCCAGTGGGCACAAAATTTGACGATGTCTTTACGACATCATTACATCTTTACGACATCCTATGTCCCTGTCGTTACGATGTCGAAAAGACATTGTCAAATCTTAAGACGTCTTTACATCTGCGGCATGTCACAACTGCGGCATCTGTACCTAACGACTTCTCTAGTAGTAAGAGCCCACTATGAGGAGACACCCCTTCCACTTTCCTATCCCCCCTTCACCCTATTATGGGCCCACTATGGGGAGACACCCCCTCCACTTTCCTTCCCCTCCTTCCCCCACTAAGGCGCCAGTCCCCACGCCCGCCCTGAAGCTCGAGACATTTGGGTCCTGTATCCCACCCTCACCGAGAAAATGTGTGTAGTGTGAATTCGATGCAGGTCTGGCTATAGCAGGTGTTTATTGACATTGGTGCATCCTCGATTGCCATCTTAGAGATCAGATAACGGATATGGGTTTGGCCGCTTCAATCCTCAGGAGTTATAGGGAAAAATGTCAATTTCATTGTAATAAATGCCGTGCGGGAGAGAAGCCGCTAAGTAGAAATGCCGCAGTTGTTACATGTCGCTCATGAGACATGCCGCAGATGTGACATTCCGCGAAAGAGACATGCTGATCTGACTTGCCGCAGGTGTGACATGCTGCGGAGAAACTTGCCCCATGCGACATGATATTGACCCTTAATTTCATTGAAATTGGCTGATCAATGGAGGGGTCAATAAGCGGGTATGTCACATGATCGAGGGGGGCCAATAAGAGAGTTTGTCATGTAGTCGATGGGGATCATGTGAAGGATAGAGGGCGTATCTCTCGTGCTTGAGGGAGAGTTAATAAGGGCGTACATCACGTATTATAGGGGTGGGGGGTTAAGAAGGGATATATTGTTATATGTTATATGATTGAGAAGGGGTCAAAAAGGGAATTTGTTATGTATTCGAAAAGGGTTCAGTAAGGTCAGTTTCACATGGATGTACCATATCTCACTTGGGGGTCAAGAAGAGTGTATTTCACACAGGGGATTAATAAGAACATATGTCACGTCAAGGTCAAGAAGGTTGTATGTCATGTGGGGGCCCAGAAGAGCGTATGTTACATGGGGGTCAAGAAGGGCGTACGTGACGTTATGGCGAAGAAAGACGTATTTCACACGGGCTGGATTCGTAAAACAGTGGCAGCGGCAACGAGATCTTTTTATAATATAGAGAGATAATTTTTGAAAGAGTCATATTAGCATAGTGAGCTCACGTCTTGCAATCTCGCGTGCGCGAATATTACGGGTCACATTGAGACGTGCTTGGGACACTCCGACGTGTCGGTTATGAGTTGTTTATACAAGAACTAATTTATTACCAGTCCTCGTAACGCACGAGCCACCTCTCGAGAAGTACGCAAAGAGACCCCAACGTTAGAAGGACTTCATCAACTCACGTGCACGAGAACTAAATTTTTTTCCACGAATGTCACTCCCTACAAGTGAAGTAGTTCCTCAGCATGACGCACAACATGCATAAAGTAAATTTGGTTTACATCTCTATGGAAATTTCTACTCTTGTAATTTACGTTACGTGCTCTACACAGTCAATACCCATCTCTTCTGGAACAATAATGTAGTCTCGTTAACAGAAGTTTTCTCAGTATTGACTTTCAACGAAGGGAAGAAAAGTTAAATTTCTCATAGGAAAACGAACAGGCGTGAAAAGAGAATGGGAAGTCCCTTAAGGACGAAACGGTGGAACGAGTTGAGAATTCTTTTTGCGAATGGAACTCGTTGCAGTAGATGCTCACTCTACCAGACGTCAAACTCTGTTGTGGATCGAGTTGAGAAAGTTTCACTTATAAAATCCAAAATATCTTCGAAATTTTGGTGGTTTAGCTCATCGGGAATCGGATTTTAAGATGCTGTTCTTTGCTGAGAGTTTCATTGAGATTTGAAGCCTTAAATTATGGTAATTAAACAGTTTTAATTAAAGTCCAGATACTGAACATTTTTTTATAGGTTATCCTACACTCAAAATCTTTTAAATTCTAAAAGGTCTAGTCATAGTAATATAAAATTCGTAACAAGCAGTTTTTCAGGGGTCAAAGTCCATCACATTATCCCAACAACGCTTCAGTCGAACCAGAATTAGATATACGGGTTCATCTCATGTCACATGGGGCAAGTCTCTCTACAGCATGTCACACCTGCGGCATGTCACATCTGCGGCATGTCACAACTGCGCTATCTCTACCTAGCGGCTTTTCTCCCGCGCGGCATTTCTCACAATGAAATTGATATTTTTCCTTATAACTCCTAAGGGTTGAAGCGACCAAGCCCATATCCGTTATCTTATCTCTAAGATGTTAATCAAGGATCCAATGCATCAATGTCAATAAACACTTGCCAGCCAGATCTGTATCGAATTCACACTACATACATTTTCCCTGCGAGGGTGGGATACAGGACCCAAAGATCTCGAGCTTCAGGGCGAGGGGACTGGCGCTATAATGAGCTGAAGGGGGATAGAAAAGTGGAGGGTGTTTTTCCCCATAGTGGGCCCATAGTGGGTTGAAGGAGGATAGGAAAGTGGAGGGGGTG
The DNA here is from genome assembly GCA_032164275.1 of Synergus coniferae. NCBI lineage: Eukaryota > Metazoa > Arthropoda > Insecta > Hymenoptera > Cynipidae > Synergus > Synergus coniferae. The sequence goes on from JAUEJJ010000002.1 coordinate 4,004,800, forward strand.
TGTCCCCATAGTGGGCCCTTACTACTAAAGAAGCAGGTAGGTAGAGATGCCGCAGTTGTCCCGCCTGAAAATTCCTATACAGAATTCTGTATAAAATCCTATATAAGGAACTTTGCAAGAATCTGTACATGATCCTATGTGGGTTCCCATATAGGTTCTAACATGTCACTCCTCCAAGGAAAAGTGACAAGGATCCTATGTAGGTTCCTGTACAATTTCCTAGGAATCGTAAAATGGATGGCACAGGGGGTACCTATGCCATCCATTTCACGATTCCAAAGGTTCCTGTGTAATTGTTGCAGGATCCTATGTATTTTTTTTAAATATTGAAAAAATGATTTGAGGGCCCCTTCAGAGGAATCTGCAAAGGATCCTATACAGTTTTTTTCGATATGAATAATCAGAAAAAATTCTATGGCGGCCGGGATTCGAAACTCCCTAACACGTCCTATCACGCAACTTTCTCTAACAACTAAACCCCACGACTAACTTAACACATAGAATATTTTACGAAAATCACAGCATGTTATCGTACGGTCCTGGCTTGTGTGATACTTTGCTGGGATTTTTGTAAAACATTCCGTGTGCTAAGTTAGAAGTGGGGTTTAGTTGTTAGAGAAAAATTGCGTGATAGGTATTAGGAAGTTTCGAATCCCGGCCGCCGCAGAATTTTTTCTGATTTTTCATAGCGAAAAAAGCTGTAATATGATCCTTTGCAGATTCCTCTAAAGAACCCGCAAATTATTTTTTAAATATTTAAACAAAAAATACCTAATATTCTTCAAAGGTTCCTTCCTTCTAATATCCTTCAAAGAAACCTATATGTCTACTTGTGTAAGATCCTATACCAACCATTTCACGACAACCCAGAAAACTGAAAGGAACCTACATAGGATCCTTGTCACTATTCCTTGGAGGAGTCACACGTCAGAACCTACATGGGAATCCATATAAGATCATGTACAAGTTCTTGCAAAGATTCCTATATCGGGTTCTGTACAGGATTCTATATAGGAATTTTTAGGCGGGGTGACATGCCGCAGATGAGACATGCTGCAGATGTGATATGCCGCAAGTGTGACATGCTGCATCGAGAGACTTGCCCCATGTGATATAATATTGACCCAGATGTACATTCCAACCTACAAATAGTGCCATTTTCGGGGGAGAATGGGAATATGATTCCGAGAAATCGTAAACCTCCACCATCCTAGCTTCACTCCCCGTGAAGGAAAAGAAGCGCTCCCCGTGAATAGTGCCACGCGAATAAGTATTTTTTCTGCAATAAAAACCTCTAAATCTCTCCATGTCGCTCGAGGCACTACTCATAGTGTTCAAAATTAAATTCCCGAGTAGCTCAGAGTGGGGGTAATGCTCGAGCGAGCTCGATCTTAAAAGTAGGGGAATGGCACTACTCATGGGGGTACTACTCGTACGTTGGACTGTAGGGATAAATAAAACTGATACGAATTTTAGTACTGAAAAATAAGATGGGAGTTATATTTTCCTATAAGATACCTCTCTAAATTAATCCTAAGTGTCGGCGTAACGGTGTGTGAGTGTGTAAGTGTATGTTTGCAATAATGTTAACAAGTGTAAGTGCAGCTTTTCGCGCACGACGGAATCAGTGATGCTATAGTAAAAGTGGGACCATGTGGTCGTACTCCGCTCGCGTTAAGGCTGCACGCTAGTTGGCCACATTTGGCGCGCGATTCAAAATTACTTTAAAAAACAATTCTTGTAATTTAAATAAATTATTTATTAAAATCTGCACAATAATGTATATAAATTATGTCCATAACTGAATATTGTAAACTTTTCTGAAGCTCAGGTCCATAGAAGAAACTTTTTAAATTCTTGAAGAGCTAGATTCAATAATACAAAATTTTTGAGGATCTGGTTCATACCCGAAACTTAAAATTTTGGAGGGTCCGAGCAGTATATTATAAATTTTTTTGAGGTGCCGGTTCAAACATTAATTATTTAATATCCTAGAGAGTCCGATCAATACGATAATCTTTTAAAATTTTGGAGCGTTCGTTCCTGTTATTTTAAAATTTATGTAACCAGTTTCGACTCAAACCTTTTTAGATTCTAATATTTCAATCGGGCATAATAATTTTCATAAAAAATTCAGAATGATAGGAAAATTTTCTTTATAAATAATTTAACCATTAAATGTAACAAAATCTCTTTTTTCTGATTTCAGGACCTTCCTTTTGGGGCCTTATAAATCCACAATGGTCCCTCTGCAGCAAAGGCAGACGACAAAGTCCTATCAACATCGAGCCAGACAAGTTGCTGTTCGACCCTCACCTGAGACCAGTGCATGTGGACAAACACAGGGTAATTTGTCAATCCATCTTTTTCTGACACTCGCTTTCTTTTTCATCTCCTATGGGATCAATGACACTCCAGGGCGAAAAGTGAACCGAAAAGCTCGTCGGTTTCAACTTTCCATCCTTCGCAAATGAAGATGAAATACTCTAGTTGATAAATGTTCAGACTAGGAAGGAAAAGTCGCTGAGATATAAATCCCATTCTTTCTTGGCTAATGTTCAATTTTTAAAAATCCTTATCTGAAGGCATATATATCTTTTCAGATTTTATAATACCTAATTGAAATGACTTGCCAGTGCTGAATGATAAAAAATTTCATAAATCGTTTCCTTAAGGAGGATTTCTACTTTGCTGGGACAGAAAATGTAGGACCTTCACCTACTTTTTATGCGAAAAATATTAAACATAGACCCAGGTGCGAATTTTCCATTAGGTCATAGTCGGACCAATTTTCTCAGAGTCGAGCCACCTTTGTCAACCAGAGTTGACTGACATACCGAAATGATAACTATGGCTCAACTCTGTTTCTCCCAATGGTCGGGCCACGTTCGGGCCAAAGTTTGGCCAATATTCGGCTAAACTTATGCTGCCAACTTTGGCGGTTTAAGTTGAGCCGACATAAGTTTCTTATAAACATAAAAGATGATCCAACTTTGGCTGCCGATCTACGGTGGGCCAAAGTCCGTCCAACTATGGGCCAACGGTCCTACTCTTACTGCCGACTTGAATTCGCACATGGGGATTGGTGAAATTTGATATTTTTATTAAGCGGTATTTACTGAACATGATAATATATTCTAAAGTTTAACAAAATATGTAATTGGGAATAACTGAATAAAAAAAGCTTTAGCTTCTAAACAACATTATTTTTCAAATATTTTTCTTTATTTTTCCGAACTTTATAAGAATGAAACAACAAATATTTTATGTGTTAGTTAAAAAAAAGAATAACATATGTACGTGTATAAAAGGAAATATATATTAACAATTTCAAAAAAAAACATAAATATAATGTTTTCAAATTATTAATATATTTCTCCTTTTATATACGTATAAAATGTTATTATTTTTTTTAACGAACACAAAATATTTTTTGTTTTATTCCTATAAAATTGGGAAAAATAAAGATGAAGAATAAATGAAAAATAATTCTGTTTAGAAGCTAAAGCTTTTTTAAAAATTTTTTTTAGACATTTTTAGCTTTGTGGGATGATAACAAGTATTTTGTAAGAATATCAAGAAATTCTTACTGCGTTATCCACTGTATACATTTTAAGTAATTTTATGTGTTATTTTTCTAATTTATATTTTTTGATTGATGGATAATGTGTATTTCAGAAATCCAGTAGGCACAACATTTGTTGACGTCTTTACGACATCGTTACGCAATTTTTACGACATCATAAAGACAGCCCATGTCCATGTCGTTAAAATGTCTTTGCGATGTCTTAAAGACGTTTTAGGATTTGACAATGTCTTTTCGACATCGTAAAGACATCTTAACGACATGGACATTGGATGTCGCAAAGTTGTCGTAAATATGTCGTAAAGACATCGTCAAATGTGCCTACTGGGAACATTTTATGACCTCATTTTGTACAAAAACTTAATTATTTTAAATTTTGTTCTATTTTCCCACTAGTGTAATGTATTTTTAAAGTGTGCCGCGTGCAGCGCCGCTCTAGTGAGGAAATTTCGCAGATAGAAACCATACACACAAAGGGAACCAAGTTTTAATCTTAGGTAGTTTCTTAGAAAAATTTGTTTTCTGTTTTTTGATCGTAATGTCTTTTCTTAAGACATCTCAACGACATGGACATAAGGGGTCGTAAAGCTGTCGTTAAAAAAAAACCGAACATTTTTTGGCCCAATGAAGTAGAAACATCGCTTCAATATAATAATGTCCCTTGATTCAAAAATGATGATAAAAATTGTTTAGATAACTAAAATTAAGGGTTCATAAAACAGGAGGAATGTTCATGAGGTAAAAGCATGGTAAAAAGTGTGGTCTGCAGATAAAGGTGTACTAAAAAGGCATGATTATAAGGACTCAGTGGGCACAAAAGTTGACGATGTCTTGACGACATCCTACGACTTATTTACGACATCGCAGACATATTAATGACATAGACAAAGGATATCTTTACGATGTCGTAAAAATGTCGTCACGATGTCGTAATGATGTTGCCAAATTTTTTTCCCACTGGAGAGTACATTCAAAGTAAAAAATCCTGGTCAAAGGGTTCATTTAGGGCCAAGGAATACGGTGAAAAGAAAATGGCATCATGAAAGTGTACAATTAAGGAAAAAAGTGGATAGTCAAGGGGTAAAGTGAAGGAAAAAGGACGAGAGTAAGTAAAAAGGGTTGGTTAAAGAATGCAAGGCAAGCAAAAACGCGTGGTCAAGGGATACAATCAAAGCAAAGAAGCGTAGTCAAAGGGGCCAAGTAATATTGTCAAAACAATATGACATGGTGCAAGATAAAAAAAAGCATGGTAAAGGGGTAATCTCAAAGAAAGAATACGTAGATAAAGTAAAAAGAGTTGGTCAAAGGGTAAATACAAGGTAAAAATGCGTGGTCAAGGGATAAAATCAACGAAGATGGCCAAAAGCAAAGAGCAAAAAGAATTAGTCAAAGAGTACAATTACTGGAAAAAGACATCATTAAAGGGTACATTCAAGACAAAAATAAATGGTTAAGAGGTAAACTCAGGAGAGAAGGACATTGTTAAAGCAAAATTGGTTGACCAATGCGTACCGTAAAAACAAAAATGTGTACCATCAAGGAAAAAGGCGTGGTCAAAGGGTACACTTAGAGTCAAAGAATACGGTCAAAACAAAATGGAAATGTGAAAGTGAACATGCAAGCATTGTCAAGGGGTACACTCAAGGAAAAAGAATGTGGTCAAAGTAAAAAGAGTTGGGGTGCAATCATAATAAAAAGAGGTGGTCAAAATGTAAAACTAAGGTATGAAAGAGGCGTGGTGAAAACAAACAGTTTGATCAAAGAGTAGAATCAATGGGAAATTTTGTGGTCAAAGCAAATGAAACAGGAAAAGCTTGTTCACAGCCAAAGGTACAATCAAAGCTAAATGCGTGGTCAAAGACTACAGTTTAGACAAAAACGCATGGTATAGGCAAAGCAAATGAGCATGGTCAAAACGAAAAAGTTTGGTCAAAGAGTAAAATTAAATTTAAAAAAATCGTAATCATGGGATACAGTCGAACGAAAAAGTGGGCACAAAATTTGACGATGTCTTTACGACATCGTTACGACATTTTTAGGACATCTTAGAATGTCTTTTCGACATCGTAAAGACATCTTAACGACATGGACATAGAATGTCGCAAAGTTGTAGTAAAAATGTCGTAAAGACATCGCCAAATTTTTTGTCCTCTAGGGAATGGTTATACAAAAGAGAAAAATAATTTTTTTAGATTCAATTATATATTCCTTCCCAGGAAAGAGTTTCCTTTATATTTTACGGCATTTGAAAATTTATTTTCAAGTCAGAATCGATTAGCGTCAGAAAGATGAGCCATAACTTTTCAGGCATCGACTTGCCTTAGGTTCTTATCGCTTGAAAACAGAGGGGAGAAAGGTGGTTCGATCATAAACTACTTCCGTGTTAGAGAAACACAGTCTGCATACGCAAGTGAACCACGTTGTACAGGATACGAATTACGAGCTTCTGTAAAAGTCAGACTTATTTTTGAAAGTCACAACTTTTCTGGAAGGATAAGGAACTCTTATTTTTGAAAATATGGACGATGTAAATTTAATATTAAGAGTTTCGTGGTATTAAGTCCATTAAAATTGTCCCGAAATGTCAGTTTACGAAGTAATTTCAAATCGTCAGTGAGTTAAAAAATTTTTCTCAATTGTCGGTAAATGTCGGTAATGAAAATTTGTAATTGTGACTCCCTACTTTTCAATTTATGGATCTGTTAATATGGTAATGATATTTATCGACTGTCGATAAGGGGCGATGGTTCATGTCCGTTCTATATTTCTAAGCTTCTACATTTCAGCGGAAAGAAGAATAAATTTATTATTACTTAATTACAAACCTTCCAAATAAAATTATCCAATAAGCAAAAAATTTGACGAAATCTTTATGACATTTTTCCGACATCGTAAAGTTATTCTATTTCCGTATAACATCGTATGTCACTATATTGAGAAGAAGACGTGAAAACATTTTGCCACAGTAAAATGCCTTAATAAATGTTGCAATGATGTCTTAAAGACATCGTCAAGTCTTTTGCCCGCTGGGTAAAATTTTGTGTAAAATTTTACACGGACATGAACCATCGACTGTTAACGGCAGACGGTAACGTCGGTAATAGGAATCTGTAACTAAAACGTTCCCTTTTTATCTATATTTTACTGGAATCACCATTTAAAAAAATTAAAAATGTAGAGCAGCTTAAGCTAGGTAATCATATATTTCTAGCGACATATTTACGACATAGTTACCACATATTTACGACATTCAGATGTCTTTGCAATGTCGTAAAGACGTCGTAGGATTTGACAATGTCTTTTAGACACCTTAAGACATTGAACGACATGGACATATGATGTCGTAAAGATATCGTCAAATTTTGTGCCCACTGGGTAGTTCTAATATCTCTGGAGTAAAATTAGGAAATTAAATTTTCAGGTTAGAAATGAAAACCAAATCTTACTTTTAAGTCGGGTGATTAATGTAAGTAATTTAATCTTAATTGGACGTGATTCTCTTTTTAATAGAAGATAATCGATAAAAATGAGCGTTACGTCAACTTTTACGATAGAAGATCTAGAATCTTTTTTTATCCTTAGCCATTCTCTCTTCTTTGTTAGTTCGAGTAATTATTTTTCCTCTGCAACTTTTTTAATTCGATAATAGAGTTATTAATTACCCGACTCCTTCCTATAATGCTCAATTTCTCAGTCTCAACCACCTCCTTAGCAATAGCTGAAGACGCTTGAAACACTAATTTTCCATTAGGTAAACATTTATTCAGATTTTCTACGGCTCACTAACTTCAGAGCTTCCACATTGAATAATGTAAGGAAATTGTTTCTATTTTCTCAAAAATTTTTGAATTAAAAAGGATTTTAATTAATTTTTTATCCTTTCTTATTTATTTTTGACTTTAAAATATTGTACCAAAGGAGCCTTATAATTTCTTTCTAAACCCTAATACGGCATTCGCTTACATAATTCTTCAATATTTTTTTTGTTCCTCCGGATATTTCAAAGGCTTTCGAATACTTTTTGCAACACTATACTTCTCTTATGAATGCGAGTATTAGTTGTGGAAAAACGTTACTCCACTTGTATGGTAAAACGTCACGCAGATTTCCTGAATCAATTCCAATGAACATATTCAACTCTGTGGTATCGTTTTATTTGTAAAAAGTGCTCTTATTTTAAATACACCATAAAATCTCAGGATGAGGAAAGTTATTTTTAGGAAGTTACAATTCTAGAATTAAAATATTCTTTGCTTCCAATTTATGGAGATAGTATCAATTTTGAATTAGACAGACAGTGCAATTTCAAATCGCAAAATTTGTCGTCGACGAAATATTTTGGTTTTTGACAAAGTATTGAAAATTTGTTTGTATTTTCTCACTGCATAATCACGCCTTTAATATCTTCAAACATCGAAATCGATTGCTGCTTCTAGTGATATGGATAATAATAACCTAGTGTACACAAAATTTGGCGACAACATCGTAAAGACATCCTATGTCCATATCGTTAAGATGTCTTTGAAATGTAGTAAAAACGTCGTATGATTTGACTATGTCTTTGCGACATCGTAAAGACATTGTCAAATTTTGTGCCCACTGGGAAAATCCTACTTAAAAATTCAAGTGGCTTACCTAACTCTTTTAACCCTTTAAAGACCAAGCTTAAAACTCGTTGAATAAAATTTCTAAAAAATTTCAGGAATAATGTATGATCATTTTATAATCGAATTTTGCAATACAAGTTTTTAAAATATTCAGTGTACGATAGCTTATAGTCACCCTACGAGACGCGGAATAGTCCAGTTTGATCTAATCCATGCATTCACTTTGCGGAATACTAAACTTGTTACAAGAAAATCAAGAAACTCGAAAATAGTGAATGTTGCTCAGCTACATCATTGTCCCTTAAAGACTTAATTTAAAAAAAAAAAACAAAAACAAAAATTGGTCAGGACTGAAATGCCTTATGAACAGATACAAATTTATTAAAATCGGTTTCGCACAAAGTCGCTCGCATTACCATAGCAGCGCGCTTACCACTTGCCAGTAGTACGATTCTGTTTAAGACAGACACGGTGTCTGACTAAAACGGGCATTACTACTTTGTATTCATCTTTTCTCCTCCTGTAGTTTCTTTTCAAGAAAAACAAAATAAAGGTTGATTGAGTCTAGACATATGGACAGTAAAGATCAATAAAATTGTTTGGAGAAAGGGGTTTGGAAAGCGGGTTGGGAACAGGACGGTGATAAGAGGGTTGAGAAAGTAGTTAACAAAAGGCAGCTGGAAATGGATTTTTAAAAATGGGGTGAGAAAGAAGTTTAGAAAAGACGTTGGGAAAAAAGAAAGGCATGTTTAGCAAAAGAGAGGGAATAAGTTTGGAAAAGAGGGGAAGGGGGGTGGGTAAAAAGAAGGTTGAGAAAGGCATTTGGACATGGGGATGGGTAATAGAGATTGTTTGGAAAAGCAGCTTTGTCAAAAAAATTTAGAAAGTGTCATATTAAAAGAGAATAGGAAAAGTATGAAAGAATAGGGAAAATTGGGGGTTAGAAAATTGTTCTGGAAAAATTATTGGGGAAAGTGATTATAAAAAGAAGTAAGTAAAAGGGGTGGGAAAATACATATGGGGAAAAGGGAGATGGAAAGTGTTTGGAAAATAGTCTTCGGAAAAGGAGGTTGGAAAAGATGATAGAAAAATTAGGTAAGAAAACAAGTTTGAAAAGGGGGTTGTTAAAAATGTGTAGGTTAAGAAGCTTAGAAAAGAAAGATTGGAAAAGGATATGAAAAATAGCTTAGAAAAGTGGGCTGGAAAAGAAGGTTGAAAAAAGAGCTTGGATAAGGAAGTTTGATAAAGAGTTTGGAAAAGACTGAGGAAAAATGAGATAGGCAGAGTTGGTTAGAGAAAGATGTTGGAAAAAGGGATTGAAGAAATAGGTTGGAAAGGGGGGTGAGAAAAATTATATGTTAAGGGGCTTGGAAAACGAAGGTTGGAAAAGAGGATAGGAAAATTAGGTTTGAAAATGATTTGGAAAAGGAGATGGAAAAAAGATATGGGTATAGAAGTTTAGAAAAGAAAAATTGGAAAAGGATGTGAAAAAGGACTTGGAAAAGTGTGTTGGAAAATAAGGCGGGAATAGAAAGTTTAATAAAGAGTTTGAAAAATATTGTTGTAAAATGAGATAGATAAAGTTGGTAAGAGAAGGTTGCTGAAAAAAGGATTGAAAAAATATGTTGGAAATTAGGGTTGAAAACGGATGGGTAAGAAAAATGGGTCTGTAAAGGACTTGGAAAAAGAAGATTAGAAATTAACGTTAAGAAGGACTTGAAAAACGAAGGTTGAAAATGGATGTTAAAAATGTCTTGGAAAAGTGGTTTGGAAAAAAACCAGGTATAGTCTCTTGAGAAAGTGGCTTAGAATAAGAGATTGGAAATGAGGTTTGTAAAAGAAGGCAGGTAAAGTGAAGTGGAAAACGAGGTTGGAAAATATGGTGGAAAATGTGATAGATAAAGTTTATAAGAAAAGCATGTTGGGAAAATAGATTGAAATAATAGATTGTAAACTAATGTTGAAAGGGGGGAAAGAAAAAGATTCTTGTAAAGTGGCTTGCAAAACGAAGGTTGAAAAAGGATGGGAAAAAGGTTTTAGAAAAGTGGGTTAGAATAGAAGGCAAGTAAAGGATGTTGAAAAAGTAGGTTGGAAAAGAAAGTAGGAAAATCTGGTTGAAAATTATGATTGGAGGTTGATAAGAAAATTAGGTTGGAAAATAGGGTTGAAAAAATAAGATGGAAAATGATGAAAAAGGGGATAGGAAAAGGGTGTAGGTAAAAGAGGCTTGGAAAATAAAAGTTGGAAGTGGATGTGAAAAATGGCTTGCAAAAGTGGGTTGGAAAAGAAGGTCGGAAAGAGGTTGGAGAGGCAAGTTCCATAAAGAGGTTGGACAAGATTGTGGGAAAATGAGATAAGTAAAGTTGCTAAGAAAAGGAAGTTCCGAAAAATGATTGAAAAAATTGGTTCTATACTGAAGTTGAAAAGGGGAATGAAAAAAAACATGGCTGTAAAGGAACTTGGAGAAACGAAGGTTGGAAACGAATCGGAAAAAATTCCTGCAAAAGAGGGTTTGAAAAAGGGCTTGGGGATTGGACAAAATGTTGGGAAAGTAGGTTGGAAAGTGATGTTGAATAAGGAGTTTAGAGAAAATGATCGGAAAAAGAAATAGGTAAAATTGGTAAGAAAAGGAGATTGGAAAAAAAGGATTGGAAAAATAAGTAGGAAAATGAGGTTGAAAAGGGGGATGGGAAAAGGTTGTATTTAAAGAGAGTTGGGAAATAAAAGTTGCAAAAGGATGTCAAAAATTACTTTGAAAATTGGTTTTGAAAATGAGGTTGGAAAATGAGGTTGGTGAGGCAAATTCAATAAACAGGTTGGAAAAGATGGTTGGAAAAAATGATTGAACAATAAGGTGGAAAAGGGGGATGAGAAAAGATCTATGTAAGGAGGCTTGGAAAATAACGGTCGGAAATGAATGTGAAAAAGGGTTTGGAAAATTGGGTTGGAAAAAAGGTAAATACAGTCACTTGGAAAAGCGTTTTGAATAAGATGTTGGAAGTGAGACTTGTTAAAGCCGATTTTGAATAAGAGATTGGAAATGAGGTTTGTAAAAGAAGGAAGGCAAAAGGGGGTTGAAGAAGGAGGTTGGAAAGAAAGGTTAGATGAATAGGTGGTTGGAGATGGAAAAAGGGGTTTGGAGAAGAGAATTGAAAAGAAATATTTATATAGGCTATAGAAAAAAAGGAATGAGGGAAAGGAATTTGAAAAGTAGTTGGAAAAGGTCTAACAAAAGCAGATCAAAAAAGAGGGTTAAAAAATGGTGCGAAAATAATTTTGAAATGTGGTCAATTCTACTTCTATTGTCGCTTTTTTCATTTACAATAAAAGGAAATCGATTCTATTCTAGTCTCGTGACACCACAAAGTTTACGATTTTATAAATTCCAATTTTCTATTGTACTTGAAATACCACTATAAAAGCAGAACTAAAATATTAAGTTAAACAAATCTAATGCGAGGTCTCTCATTTCACAAAAGATAAGGTACACCCAGACTTGTAAAAAAACAAGTAAAAGAGAAAGAAAGCACGCTGCCTTCCAAAGATGAACGTTCGACTCGAAGGGTGTTCGTTCTATTGTTTAATTTAAGTGCCAAAGTTTTAACCGGGTTAAACGGCGTATAAATTCGCCTTGGCATTTGGAGGAGAGGGGAGAAGTTCTAGTCTACGGTAGGTGGTAAGGGGAGACATTAAAGCTAGCAAAAGGCGACTGGAGTCCGCGATTAAAGCCAACGGGAGGATCAGAGCGACAACCGACTCGATTCTCATGGTTATATAGTATAACTGAATGGCTGTGATTTTCAGCACTGGTACCGAGATCATAGGCTGACAGGGTGCTTTAGAAAACTTTTTTTATAGTGGTGTGCAAAATTCGATCTGAAAATTTCGGGTCGTGTTTCTTTAGAACCGACCCGATGCTGATTGGGTGGGATCTGTGAATTTAAATCTGACCTTGAATTTTCGTGTCTGTGACCCAAAAATGGCGGTTCGGTTTTTCTTCAGACCCGGCTTCAAAATATTTTTATGAACTAATTTATTGGTCGGAAATTTTTTTCAGTTTTCTATGAAAACACAGCTCGTCTCTAATATCCTCAAAAAAACATTGAATGTCGTGAAACATGATTCCCGTCTATGAAAAGTGGTCATATCCTATGTTTCAGAAGCTATTTTAAATTTTTGGTTGATTTTATGACTATTTTCTCGGTTATATTTACGTCTCTTTCTCCTTGCCCCCCTTTCCTCATCATCTGTCATCGTTCGTCATCTAGTCAACAAAAAAGTTTTAAGTATTTCCCAGGTTTTTTTCACATCGGGTCGTGAAATTCGCTTCATAATTATAAATTATATTTTATTGAAATTTTCTTAAATCGCGTTTTTTCTATTCAGTGTCTGTGTTGTGTCTATAAAAAATCATCAATGTCGTGTGTTTGACAATAGGCATCTCTTTTCCCGACATTTGTCGAAAATCGGTGCTCGTCAGTTCTCGTTTCAACGTTTCAAAAAATGAATATTTTCTATCAATATTTTCTATCAAAATATTCATTTCCTTATCAAAAACGCGATAGATTTTTTTAAAATGCATTCCAGAATTCCATCACACTCCAAATACTTGCTGAGTTGTCTTTATTTCTCCTACAATATAATTTCCAAAAATAAATATGAGGATAGGGCCGTCTTGATAATGGAGGACACCTAAAAAAATGTCTAAGTCCAACTTCTCCAACACCCTTAAACTGCGCACTAATAGCAACCAATTAGATGCCGAGAGCACAACGCATGTTCAGTTAAGTAAGGAGGTATTTGTGAGAGATTCTAGAAAGTTTTGGTAGGATTTTGGAGAGAAATTTGGTGGCCTTTTGAGATTGTGGCATTGTGTTAGTGGCATTATGGAGGTTTCAGTGTATATGTAATTATTTCCTCTGCGCATGCGCTTGCGTCGTGCTCGGCATCTGATAGGTTGCTATTGGCGCGCAGTTTTAAATGCTAAAAAATATTATTTGTATTGTTTTTTTATAAACCATGGCATTTTAACTCATAGAAATGTTTATTATAAAGATATTAATTAACCTTGATAAAAATAAAAATTAATTAGGTACATATTCTGTAAATAAAGAATATCATATTATAGAAATAGTTTTTTTTTTAACAGAATATGCAATTAGTTAATTTTTATTTTTATCAAGAATCATTAATATGAGTCTACTATAAGTTCTTCTTCTATAAGTTAACTTTTATAAGTTAAAATGCCATTATTTATAAAAAACAATAAAAATAATATTTTTTAATATTTCAAACGGCGCGCCAATATCAACAGATCAGATGCCGAGCGCGACGCATGTGCAGTAGAGGACGGGGCTCCTGTTGGGGCCATTGCGTCATTCACTCTTACTCAGTGCCTGGGACAGTTCAGAAGGTCTTAATTATTTCCAAAAATTTCGAAGTGAAGATTTAAGATTCACTCAACAAGGATTCAAAAAGTGGTTAATCGACGAATTTTCAAAACTTCAAAGACATTTTTTGGACTGACTTAGGACGTTTTTTTGGACGTTCTAAATAGTATATTACGACCCAAAGCCAGAAAGTTGGATTCGGTCGTCCGCCCGACTTACTTTTGCAAAGACGAGACGAAACCGAGGTTTTGCTGATTGGGTCGGGTATGAAAAACACAGATACAAAATAATTAAATATATTCAACAAGAAAATTTAGTGTAAAAAGTAATGAAAATGTAATAAAATGAAATTCATTTTTGAGGTTATGCGTCGTCTTTTTATGCACAAAAATCGCAGATCAGTCTTGACGTTAAATATGGTAAGTGTACCTATTTGCGACAGTGCCCCTATTTGCGACAGTGCCCCTATTTGCGACAGTGCCTGATTAAATATAGTATAATAAATTTAATAAATTTTTATACTTATTGATTCATGAAGAGTATTTATTTTATTCTATTAACAATACACTCTACATGCGCGTCCATTCAAATATGTGTTTTTATCGAACTTTATAAATATAACGCGAATTTTATTTTTCATATTCCGCGACACGCATGCGCAGAAAGTAGATTCTTAGTGGAGCTGACTCCGAAATTGACTTTCAGTTTTGTCGTTGTTGTGGAGCGTGAGAAACAATAATAAGGTAAGTCAAGTGTCGTGTGCAATTTAGTTCATCAAGCTATTCGAAAATCTAAGTTCATCACACAAATGGTCAGT
>JAUEJJ010000002.1:4022483-4046900 GCA_032164275.1 Synergus coniferae
AATGGATTACACTTTTGTATTGGTCTTTTAATTCTGTCATAACCCTTATACTGTCGCAAATAGGTGCATTTACCTTACATTGACACTCTTTTTTTCATATTGAACACTGCTATGTCAACGAGCCACAAAAATCTTGCAGCCAATCTGAGCTTGTGTTAACTCTAACAGGCCACACAAGCCACTATTCCCGGACAGAAATACGGCTGGGAAGACGTAATTTCGCCTAGGGGATGAAGAAAAACTTCTTTTGAACTTTACGCCCTAAGAACATTTTCAGGACGTTCTAGAAACATCTTTAAATTTAGTGACCGCTGGGCATATTTTTATAAAAACTTTATATTATATATCAAGTTAGCAAAAGATATTAGAAACGGTTATTGAACGTCCCAAAAACTTTCGACGAACGGTTCCGATGTACGGAAGACGATTCTAAAACGTTTTTATGTCATCAGACATAGGGACCCAGTGGGCCAAAAATCTGATGACGTTTTTACGACATCGTAAAGATATCCTATGTCTGTGTTGCCAAATTATCTTTAATACATTTTTAAAACATTTTAATGTCACAAAGATGTCATTACGTAATCGTTATGACACGAACGATTTTGGAACGTTTCAAAAACGTTTCTAATATGGTTTGCCCATTGTTCACTACTGTCTTATTAAGTAAAATATTGTTTTTATTTTAAAATTTAATTGTTCTCTTAATATAAAGCAATATTAAACAACAACTCAGTCAAAAGTAAATGTTCGATATGACGTCAATGCGGTCGTACGATCGCCGAATTTGATGTCAGTTTTCGACCACGTTTATTATGCTTCGAAGTTAATTTAAAAGTGAATATTGAGTATATTTTCTATGATTTTCACAAAGCAATTAACAATTTGACAGATTTTAAAATCGTCGAACTCGGCGACAAGAAACCGTCGACTTGACGATAAGATGAACTTTTTTTCGAATTTCAACGAAGTTGTTTCCACGTCATATCGACCATTCATTTCTGACTGGGAATAGTTTAATTAAAAAACCCTTTCCCTTATCATTTTCATCTCTCTGTATTCCTACCAACAATTGCCTTTATCTTAATGAAAATTTTACAAAAATCTAATATTTATCCACACTTTTAGTTTTATTTTGCTGAGTATACAACATCTTCAAAATGCCGAAGCTTTATTGTGATTATTGCGATACGTAGCTCGTGAATGATTCGCCAAGTGTAAGAAAAACTCACTGCGCAGGAAAGAAACACAAGGACAACGTAAAATACTTTTATCAAAGCTGGTTGGGAGACTAAACGCAGAAATTAATTGATACGACTACAGCAGCATTCAAAGTGAAAAAATTGCAAACGCCTGCGACGGCTGCTACTCCACTTTCTATGAATTATTATGGATCGGTGCCAAAACCTCCTGGTGTACCTCAGGGATCAGCTTCGATGACTCCAATAATGATGTGGCCTTTTGGTCCAATTCCTCCAATGTGGAGGCCACATGGTTCTATGTATACAATAATGATGGGTCCTTCTGGCTCAATGCCTCCGATGATGTTCGGGCACGATGTTCCTAGTCCTACGCTTCCAGACCTTGGATCCGATCCTGTGTTAGAACAGGAAAAAATCCTATGAGATGACCTTGGAATAAAACATTCGGTTTTGTAAAAGGATTTAATGTACGACTTAATGTAATTTACGACGACGTCTTTACAACGTCGTAGGATTTAATTACGACGATTTAATGCACAACTTAATGTAAATAAATAAGAGTTGATGTTAAGAATTTTTATTCTATTTTTATACTCAGGCTTTTCCATCAGGCCGTTTTCCCTTCCTAGTGGGCATGAAATTTGGCAATACCTTTACGCCATCTCTATGACAACTTTACAACATTCTATGTTCATGTCGTTCAGATGTCTTTACGATGTCAATAAGACATTGTCAAATCCTACAACTTATTTACGATATCGCAGAAACATCTTAACGACATGGACATAGGATGTCTTTACTATGTCTTAAAAATGTCCTAACGATGTCTTCAATATGTGGTCAAATTTTTTGCCCACTGGGTTAGTTTTGAGAGCCCATTGGACACAAAATTTAATGGTGTCTTTACGACATCCTATATTCATGTCGTTAAGATGTCTTTACGAGGTCGAAAAGACGTTGTCAAATCTTACGACGTCTTTACGATATCGTAAAGACATCTTACTGATATAGATATAGGATGTCTTTACGATGTCGTAAAGGTGTCGCCAAATTTTGTGCACAGTGGTAAACTTTCAAGACTTCTTTGAGTCTTAAAATTTGTTATATCATTATTGTTTTTGTCATTAACTAAAATGTGATTAATTAATACAATTTAATCTCAAGACTTTTCGTATTTAAACAGTGCTACAAACTTTCGGTCCGAAAATTAGATAATTATTAATTAAACTAATGATACTTCTGCTAGGATTTGCTCTGTCAGACCGACAATTTCTTTAATTAAGCTATCATTTAATCACATTTTCAATGTTATGTATTATGAAATAGTCAAAATGACGGTGGGATCCCAGACTATATATTTTCTTTTATCATTTGAAATAAAAAATAATTTATTTTTCGCGAGTTTAAATTCTTTTGAATTTCTTTGAATTCCCAGTGGGCACAAAATTTGGGGACAGTTTTACAACATCTTAAAGATATTCTATGTCCATGTCGTTAAGATGTCTTTGCGCTGCCATGAATACATCATAAGATTGACAATATCTTTTAGACATCGTAAAGATATCTAAACGACATGGACATAGGATGTCGTAAAGTTGTCGTACCGATATCGTAACGATGTCGTAAATACATCATCAAATTTTGTGCCCACTGGGTTCTTTGTAATTTACTTGAATTACTGAATTTAATTTGCAGTCGAATACATTTTTTTGTTTCCTTTTTCTTTTTACTTCACTTAAGGTTACCTTAAATTATTTTTAATTCTATTCCTTTGAATTCTGTTAAATTTTTCTAGATTTCTTATTAGATATGTAGTCCCGACAGAATTTCCATCAAATCTTTCGATGTAACTTAAATTCTTTTGTATTATTTGGATTTGAGTTGAATTATTTAACTTTCACTTAAATTCTCTTGAATTTGGTTATATAGAGGAATGGCTACGGTTTCCAACACCCGTACGAAGATCATAGGCTGACTGAGCGCTTTATAAAACTTTTTTATCTCTTCTGTCTCTCTTTCTCTCCTTCCCTCTTTCTCGTTCTGCAGACGAGGGTCAAACAATGGTTGTGCCAGAGGGTAGAGCGGGTTTCAAAGGTGGTAGAATGCATCCGATGAGCTTCTGCCACCCTTGCGTTACCGTTTGGAGAAAAAGAGAATTGGAAGGGGGTTGGCGTGAAACCAAAGCTAAAATACGTAGAAAGGGAAAGAATGCATGGCTAGGGAAAAGGGGATGAAAGAGACAAAGAGTGGAGACGATTCGCGTCTCTTCGTCGGTGTGAAACGCTTGCCTTTTCAACTCCAAACAGGCTATTTACGGAAGCGAGGCTATTTTACGTTCCGCGATTTGTTTTACTCTTTGAGAGTCGTACAGTACTTCACACTAATGGCTACTAAGTTTAAGTAACGGTCGATTTTGGGTTCAAGTGTGCTTTTCCTGAGAAATAGTGACAGTTCTGTTGCCAGAATCTGCAGACGCTCGGGCTCTAAAAATGAGGAGTCTACAAATAATGCTTGAAACTTTTGCTATTTGGGAAATTTCACCCAATTTATTTCCCTGCAAAAAGGATAACATTGAAGTGGGTTATATGGCATTGAAAAAATTGTACACTTTAATGCCTATAAATCCAAACAAATTCCGTTTTTGTCCGGAATTAAAATCAACGGCATTCAAATGCATTGATTATATTCGATATATCTGGTCGGAAAAACCATTAAATGGCAATTGACTTATTTGGTAATTCTAAAGTATTAAATGGCATTGGCTTCATTCCATACCTCTGCTCATAGAAGGCATTGTATGGAATTCAACTAATATGGTCATTCAATGGCATTCAATCAATGGCATGATAAAGAAGCCACTTTAATGCCGTATTTTTTTGTGGATTCAAAATAACACAAACGTAAACAGTTGTATGCCAAAAAGCGCATTTTGACGAAAACGGAATTTGTTTGGATTTATAGGCACAGAATATGCATTAAAGTGTACAATTTTTTCAATGCCCTATAATCCATTTTAATGCTCTCCTTTTTACAGGGAATTCATACCAAACTAGATCCTTTTCTCTTTAATAAAAAGAAGCAACTTATTTATATCGAAAGTCACTTGACCGAATTTGTTATAATTTCTATATTTCCAAATTACAGTTTGACATCATTTTTATTTTACGGAATTAAAATTTGTCTTAATTTTTATAATACTGAATTACTATTTAACATAATTATTATTTACTTGAATAATCATTTGTCCTAATTTTTACTTTCCCGAAATGCTATTTCTCATAATTTTCATTTATCCGAATATTCATTTCATACCATATAATTTTTTTTCGAAAAAACACCTAAGCTGAAATTTATTTAATCGAAGAACCATCTGTCATAATTCTCATGTTACCGAAATTGCATGCAATAGAAATTTCGTTCCTTCGAAAATGGCGTTCGACATTTTGATTGGCTGATTTAAATATTGCGGCATTATTTAACCAATCAAAATTTCAGACGCCATTCCTGAAAGAAGAAATTTCTGTTAAATGCAATGTTAACGATATACTAAGGTCTAAAAGGAAAATAGTACACTCGAACCTCCCATATGCCAGGAAATAAAAAAATTTTCGCCTCCCAAATGTCTTCGAAATTTCGTTTCCCAAATGACTGAATATACACCTAACCAGACCTGACCTATACTGACATATGCACATGTGCATTGTTGATTGCGTATTGCGTTACAAAATTTTAAACTGCGCAACGCATGCGCAGTTGAGTAAGAACAATTGAGTGGTTTGCTACTGACATTATGTAGGGTCTTAGCACCCGACTTAACCTAATAACGAGTGAGAGACCACCGAGTCTCCCTTCTAGCGTTAGTTAGTCTATGGCGCAGCGAACCAAAAGCGAGTTGAGAGTTACCTCTCTAATCGGTAGTCAGCTTCGTAAAGAAGAAGGTTAGTCGGCAGCCATTGTAAAAGTCCGTACATGAGTACGTGCAATGTACTAAATTTAAATAAACTTGTTGTCGTTATGTAAATCCATTTATTTACCACTGCCACCATAATAGAGGAGTAGGCCGCTCATTAATTTCCAATAATTATAGTGGAGATAACCTACATATAGGGATAGAGTGGCGCCATCTATGCGGTTGTTGTTCAAACTGCTAAGCCAACTTCGTATTTCTAGTGATTTCGTATTGCAGTGCTACCATAATTGTCACAATACCCAATGGGTACAAAATTTGACGATGTCTTTACGACAACTTTACAACATCCTATGTCCGTGACGTTAAGATGTCTTCACGTTGTCGAAATTACATTGTCAAATCATAAGACATTTTTATGAAATCGCAAAGACATTTTAACGAGATAGATATAGGATGCCTTTACGATGTCGTAAAGACGTCGCCAAAGTCTGTGTCCACTAGGTAGATTAACTTAACCATCAATCAGCTTTTTTCTTCTTTGCTCTGTAGCTTCGAAAAACGAAGTTGAGGAACCATAAGTATGAAAATTGTCAAAATCATAGGGGTGTTGAAGAAACAATCGTGTATGACTCGGAGGAGATCTTTCTGCTTCTACAGTTTGAGAAATGCTTTCAAACTCTTTTCCGTCTTGTCCTGAAAACGTTTTTCTCATCGTAGATGGTTAAAAGCTTCCAAATACACGTTGTAAACAGATTCCCAGTGGGCTCAAAGTTTGGCAACATCTTTATGACATCGTTACGACATCGTAAAGACATCATATGTCCATGTATTTTTAAGGCTCTTTAATTGTTGAAGTTTTTAATTTCGAATCAACGTAGTTTACATATATTTATAGAATTCCTGTGTGGTAAACATAATAATCGTCGTCATTAAGTATTTTAATGGTATTAAGATTATACTTAAATAAAACTCAAGATTTTTAAGGAAAGTTGAAGATTTGTAACAGATTTGTACAAAATTTAAGGAATTTGGAACGAATTTCAAAAAAGTACAAGAGATTTTCAGGAATTTGAAGATTTCATGAGAATCTAAAAACATTTCAAAAATTTCATTTATTTTTAGAAAGCCGAAAACAGTTAAAAATATCAAAATTGCGAGTTTTATGTATCGACTATTTCTTAGAAAATGATTCTCTTAAATTTTTATTAAAACCGTGTAAAATATTTAAAAATTTTGCATTAAAGAATCTGATAAAAGGAAGTTCAGAGATATACTTCTCCAAATTTGCATTTAACAATCTTAAATCGAGTATGAAAATAGAGTACGCAATGTCAAGAATCTAATAAGGAAACAAATCCCTATTTTATTGTATACTCTACTGCGTCGAGTAAAATATGAACATCTTATGCCAAGAATTTAATCAAAGCAAAGTGAGTTTCATTCTGTAGATTTTTCTCAAGTAAGAAATACGTCTCGCTCTTGAATACAATTAGTATGATGAGCGAGCGAAATATGAAAATATCTTCACTGAGGCACATAATTGTGGCTAAGTGAAACCGGGAATTTCAAGAGTGACGTAAAGTCGAAGATAAAAGTTTAAAAAGAAAGAGCGTTCCATCGTAAAGATATTTCATCACTATGATTTTGAAAAAGATAGTATGACATAATACTAAAACTGACACAACGACATCGTTACGACATTTTTACGACATAATAAAGACATCCTATGTCCATGTTATTAAAATGTCTTAGCGATGTTGCAAAGACGTCGTTGGATTTGACAATGTCTTATCGACATTGTAAGACATCTTAACAACATGGACATAGGATGTCGCAAAGTTGCCGTAAAGATATCGTAGCGATGTCGCAAAGACGTCGCCAAATTTTGTGCCCACCAGGTATACCTATTTTTAAAAAGATAATATGATATAGTACTAAATTTACTACCATAACTGAAAATGTACGAACATATGAAAAATACTCCCAAAAAAGGAGTATGTTTTTAAAAAAGATAGTACAATATATTACTAAACGTACTAACAGAACCAAAAACATCTGCCCGCTTCGCGGGCACATTCTCCTCATGCGTCGCGCTTCGCAACGCTTGCGCCCTACGGGACGCTTGCGCGCCCAACTAACTTTATCGATGCTATATACTTTTGTTTTAATTATTTTAGTTTTAAATGAAGAAAAGTCATTTACTTAAAGTTCTGTCGAACTTAAGAAGCATATTCTCATCGGCACACTCGCGCTTCGCACTCAATATTTGACATAAACATTGCGTTTCGCGCTCGGCCCTGCACCTAGCATATAATAGATACAAATAAATAGTTAACAACCCAGTGGGCACAACATTTGGTAACGTCTTTACGACATCGTTACGACATTTTACGATATCATAAAGACATCCTATGTCCATGTCGTTAAAATGTCTTTACGATGTCGTGAATATGTTTTAGGATTTGATAATGTCTTATCGACATCGTAAAGACATCTTAACGACATGGACATAGGATGTCGCAAAGATGTCGTAACGATGTCGTAAAGACATCGTTAAATTTTGTGCCCAATGGGAAGTTTGAGCGCACCTACGATGCGCAATGTATTCGTAGCGTCTCGGGAAAAGGGAAAGGAAAAATGGATATGTAGAAAGACTTGGGAAACGAAGTTGGAAAAAGTGGTAGGACAAGGAGATAGAAAAAAATGGTAGGTAATGTAAGGCTTGGTACAGAAATTGATAGAGGGATTGAGGTTTGCTACTCTAGTTGAAAAAGTAGAAGGAAAAAGGAAAGGAAAAGAGGGTAGGAAGTGGAAAAGGAAGTTGGAAATAGAAGTAGAAAATATTGTAGGTAAGGAGACGCTTGTAAAGGGGATTGAGAAGAGGATTGGAAAGGTGTTCGGAAAAGGATGGTGGGAAATAGGGGTATGATAGGTAAAAAGGCCTTGAAATGGAAGTAGGAAATTTGTGTCAGAAAGGGAAAAGGGTTAGATAAATAATTTATAAAAGTAGTTTGTAAGGTGTTAAAAAGGGGCGTAGGAAAAGGGGACAGTTAAACAAACTTGGAAAAATAATTTGGGAAAGGGGGATGGGTAAGAAAGGTAAGTAAAGGGACTTGGAAATGTTAGTTAGAAAATGGTAAGGGAAAGGGAAAATGAAAGGGATACATAGATGTTTGTATACAATTACTGAAAATCTAATTAATCTTTATGGCCCCTAAATTCGTGTTTTAATAACTCATAAAAAACGTAATCGTGAAATTATTGCACCACAGTCGACTATAACATGACATTATTTTAAATCCTGGAACTAAATCTTGCTCTTTCTACTGAAAGCTCGACTGCTTCCGGGAATGATTGTTCTCTTTCCGACTTTCGAGAACGACCGGCGGCTATGCCCCGAGCTTGTTCGAACTTCGGACAGGAGGGAATGTCGTCCTTGCGTTCTCTTTCTCTTTCATAATGCTGCGTCACGTCGAGTTGAAAGCCACCTTTGCGAAATTCAGGAGCCGCGACGACGGACGAGGTCCAACCCTCAGGTGCTTCTCCCGACCATTCAACTTTCTCGAGATTCGAACTTCCAAGTCGTAGAAAAAGCCGAAAGGACGTTAACCTAAAACGGGTGTCGACAGCACGTGACTCTACACTGCTCGGAATGGTGACGATTTATAGCAAAGTTAATAATGCGGGATGAATGTGGTGAGTTCAGTAAGAGACCAGTTCAGTGTTTTGAATCGACCCGACGTCTTACTTGTAATTTTACAAAATACGATTATAAAAATCATTTCGAATACAATAAACTCCCATGTTACAATAAACTCCCATGTTACGACATCTTTACGACAACTTTGCGACATCATATGTCCATGTCGTTAAGATGTCTTCACGATGTCGAAAAGACATTGTCAAATCCTACGACGTCTTTACGACATCGCAAAAAGATATTAAAGACAAGGGAATAGGATGTCTTTTCGATGACGTACATAAAAACGTCGTAACTATGTGAAAAAGACGTAGCCAAATTTTGTGCTCCCTGTGGGCCTTTCCCTAACTTCTTTTGCAACATTCTTCGTCCCACTTTTTCCACATTCTTCTCCAACCCCTTTTGTTCAAACCCATTTTCGAACACCCATTCCAAATGTCGATTTCATACGTCATTTTCTAGCCGTCCTTTTCCAGACCTTTTTTTGCACATAAATTCCAACACAATTTTCCTCTACAATATTTTCCGACTTCTTTTCCATCCTCCTATTTTAACCTCCGTTACTTAACTTTACTTTAACTCCACCCAGCGGGCACAAAATTTGATGATATCTTTGCGACATATTTACGACATTTCTCAGACATCGTAAAGACATCCTACGTCCGTATCGTAAAAATGACGTAAAGACATCTTTGCGCCATTAAAATATCTTAAAGACCTCCTAAGGTTAACTTGGGGACACAGAGATAGGATGTCTTTTCGATGTAAAGATGTCGTAAAAACGTCTTCAGATATTTGACCCACTGAGCAATCTACAAACCTCTTTCACCTACACTTTACCTATCCCATTTTTCCTTAATAAATTTCCAATTTATTTCTCGAATCTTCTTCTCTAACCTTCTTAATTTCTCTTTTTTTCAACACTGTTTTCCAACCTTTTTCACTTACCAATTTTACCTAACCCATTTTCCCATCTTTTACAAATTCTTTCATCTGTTCACTTTACCCACCTCAATTTCCCAATTTTCACCAACTTATTTTTCCAACTACCTTCTCGTATAGTTTTCCAACCTACTTTTCCATCGCCATTTTTAACGCGTACGTTTTCCAGATCCCATTTCCAATTGCCTTTTTTTTTCTCCTTTTTCAACTTTACTTTCCACCTTCATTTCCTACGCTCTTTCTAACAATATTTCCAACCACCATTGTAAACATTTTCTACCCACTTTTCCATCTACTTTTCCCACCTACCTTTCCAACTTAATTTTTCCGTATTTTATTTCACTCTCTATTCCCAGCCGCCTTTTCCACTCAATGCCTTTTCCAACTCGTTTTCCAAACATATTTTTCATCCCCATCCCACTTTTCAACAAACTTTATAAGCCTTTTGTCCAGAATTCGCATAAACCACTTTTCCCACCTACTTTTCCAACTTAATTTTTTCGTATTTTGTTTCACTCTTTATTCCTAGCCGTCTTTTCCATTCAATGCCTTTTCCAACTGGTTTTCCAAACTTATTTTCCATACCTATCCCACTTTTCAACAACCTTTATAAGCCTTTTGAAAAGAATTCGCATTAACCACTTTTCCCACCTTCCTTCTCAATTTACGTTTCGGGCTCCATTTTCCAACCCCTATTTCTCACCCCCTTTTCAACTAACTTTTGAGCACTTCCTTTACAAACAGTTTTTATAACTCACTCCTCAAACACCTTTTCTCAAAATTTTTTTAACTTATTTATTCAACCCTCTGTCCTTACCCTCTTTTTCAAACACATTTTCCAACCTACTTCTTCCACCCATTTTACAAACACCACTTTCCTACATTTTTGCCACATTTGTATTTCGGAACCTAGTATTAGAGACTGTCTCCAAACCCCTTTTCTCATCATCTTCCTATCCATTCTTTTCAATAACAATTTCCAGCAACCTTCACCAACTCCCTTTTTTAAACCATTTTCCCACCTCCTATATCCAACCTCTTTTTCACCATAATTTCAAATTTATTTTTCCAACATAGTTTCTAACATCTTTTTTAAGACCCCATTTACAAATGCATTTTCCTAACCTTTTAAACCATTTTTCCCGTCCCTCTTTTCCACACATTTATAACCACCTTTTTCAATCCTTTTGTTCATCCATTTATTTAACCTCTTTTCTGATCTTGTTTTCCAATCTACTTTGTAAAGGTACAATTTTGTATTAAAAAGGAAACAACTAGTGTTAGATTTTTTTTTAAAGGGGAAAGCTTTTATAACATCATTGACATGTACAGAAAGACACAACAATAAAATCACAATTTTCTAGTTTATGAGATGATGTGAGATACGAAGGGCCTATGTTTGAACACGAAGTTTGAAGGGAAACTCCCTTGGTTTAGAGGTCTCTTCTCCTCTTGATGAGTGGGGACATGAGAACTCCAGCCTTTCCTTGGGTCCTCTAATGTCTGCCGTGAGAGAGGGAAAATGTAATTTATTTCTTGAAAATGTCTTAGGGCGCACTATGAGGTTTGGTGAATAGCTTGCGGGGACATTTGTGTTATGTGTAGGTGTGAGTTAAGTTTATTTTCTACGCCCTTCCCAAAAAAACTATATTCCGTTGCGGTGCAGGAACGGCTGTTTGAAGAATGATACGCATCTGCGTATCACAGAGCAAACTATTGTTACTGTTAAAATCCTGGAAGTTGCTTCGTCGATGGTCTCTTCAAGAACCATAAAAGATGGCGTCAGGCTACTGGACAGTGTCTGTACGGATCACTGTGTTGTCCGGGTATGGACGATTAATTCAATTTTTCCTGCGATATGGATTCGTTTGCCCCTCGTAGTCGAATGTGTGGCGAGCGAAAGTGCTTCCTATCTTTATAGGTTCTGGCGGAGGGATCGTCTGAGCAAATTAGAAGCGCCGTAGTCATCCGGTTTGTTCAAGCGAAAACACAAGGCATCGCGTGTGGTGGTTGGCACTCAGCGAAGAGACTGCGCACCAATAATATTGCGAGTTGGCTAGCTGGCGCCTGATTGGCGGTCGGAGGTGAAATCGCGCGAAAGTCGAAATTTTGATGCGTACCAGCGATTCTCATCAGAGTCCATCGTTCGCATCTCCTTGATGGTCCCACGTTGCTGTGATGGCGAGTGACGGCGAGAAAGAAAAATATTTTATTGTACGACGTAAGTCGTAATTTGTAACTGCTTGCGGGTGACAAGTTAACCAGGCTCACTTTCCACATCTCATTTTTCACCCCCCTTCCCAACCACTATTTTTAAGCCCTTTTTCCCTCACCTCAGACTCCTTTTCCTAACACTTTTCCAAAACCGTTTTAAATCCAATTTTTCAAGCTCCTTTTACATCTTTTTCAGGAGAATTGTATCTTTTACCTTTCAGAGATATTCATATCGCAAGTGAATTTCCAAATATCACGATTTAGGTATAAAATTTACTCTAGGTGAAATTGTATCTATAAGCGTTTACATACGATTACTTTATATGTTTCTAACTCATTTCTATAAAGTGTATCGCTTTTCCAAAATTTTCCAATCACTCGCTCTTTCCTCTCTTTCTCGTCTATCCTCCACCACTACTTTTTTTCCTTTCCTCCAGAACTTCGCTGTTTATGCTTCTTCGACCCTCACCATCGTACTCGTATATATTCTCAGACACTCTAATTTCGAACTGAAATCTACGGAAGCTTAAATATATAGAGAACCATTTTAGACAAACATAAGTTTTCGTTTCAAGGACTTTCAAATGTTCCAATTCTTTGGAATTTTGATGTTTATATTGATTTCATCTTGACTATAATTTCTTTTCCTTCCTTTAAGAATTCGACATAATACTTAATATTTGCGAAATATTGCTTTCTTAAGTAGGTTAGGTAGATACTTTCAAATCACGTTATGAGAATGATAAAAAAAACTAGTCTGTCATAAAAGAGTGATCAAAATCCCGCAAGGTAAATTTTTTTTTACGTTTATAGTTTTATGGGTTTGATTGGTATAAAGCGTAAATTTTAAAGAAAATCGCTTTGGGGCATTTCGAGATACACAAGCGGCTGGGGAAATTCGAAAAACAGAATTGGCTCTGCTCAAAAAAGAAAAAACAGCATCAAAACAAAAAACTGTGAAAAATCTGAAAATCTAACAAAGCAGCAACCAACGCACAGTGAGCAACCAATAAAAGTTGAACAGGAAACAATTGACTCGAGCGACGACTGTTATTACATATGTTGAACACACATGTATTCTATAAATATAAACGGCCTTGATTCAAAATAGATATCTTGAACAATTAAAGAGCTTTAAAAAAATATTGCCAAATTTTTTTACAATTTTTTACTTGCTTTTGTCCAACGTCTTCGAAATTACCCCGATTTCTGTCCATAATTATCCCGGTTACGAATGCGCGCGTCGGAATATGGGACCCTATTGGGCACAAAAAGTGGCGACATCGTTACGACATCGTTACGACATTTTTACGACATAGTAAATACATCCTTTGTCCATGTCTTTAAAATGTGTTTGCGATGTCATAAAGACGTCATGAGATTTGACAATGTCTTATCGACATCGTAAAAACATCTTAATGGCATGGAAGTATGATGTCGCAAAGTTGTTGTAAAGAAAAATATTTTTATCCGTGAAAAATATTTTTATGCATGTTCACGTTATGTCTCATGAATTTTTCTAACTGAATTTTACTCAAATGTATTTTTTTTATAGAATTATTGGCAATTTTATGGTATGCGCATTTTTTATCGTAAACAGAATTGTGGCGGGAGAAACAGTGGATAAGGTAGAAAAATATTTTTCAGAAATTCAAAATTCCCCAGTAGACATGAAATTTGACCATGTCTTTACGACATCTCTACAACAACTTTACGACATCCTATGTCCATGTCGTTAAGATATCTTTGCGATGTCGTAAGACAATGTCAAATCCTACGACGCCCTTACGACATCGCAAAGATATATTAACGATATGGACATAGGACGTCTTCACGTTGTCGTAAAAATGTTGTAAAATTGTCGTAACGATGTTGTACAGATGTCTTCAAGTTTTGTGTCCACTGGGCCGCCATTAAAAATCTGCTCAAACATCCAGCGGTCACAAAATTTGATGATATCTTTGCGACATATTTGCGACATTTCTCAGTCATCGTAAAGACATCCTACGTCCGTATCATAAAAATGACGTAAAGACATCTTTGCGACGTTAAAATATCTTAAAGACGTCCTAAGGTCAACTTAACAACACAGACATATGATGTCTTTACGATGTCGTAAAAATGTCGTCAGATTTTTGACCCCCTGGGCACTAAATATTTCAAAATCATCGCTACACGGGATTGTAAAAAACTTTTTGAAATTGTATCATCCATACAAAAAACAAGTCATATTCGAAATTAACATGATCTATGCAGGCGCCTGTAAAATTTTGCAATATCGTAACAGAGATGTTTGAACCTTTATTTATAATGAATATGGAAATCGAATGATCATACTTTTTCTCGCGGAAGAATTTAGTGATCACCACACTCCCGAGATTTGAACCCCTGTTACTTTTTCTTATGGTGAGCACAAAATTTGACGATGTCTTTACTACATCGTTACAACAGCTTTACGACAACTTTGCAACATCCTATGTCCATGTTGTTAAGATGTTTTTACGATCTTGAAACGACATTGTCAAATCCTAAGATGCATTTACGACATCGCAAAGACATTTTAACCACATGGGAATATGATGTCTTAACAATGACATAAAAATGTCGTAAAGGTGTCGTAAAGACGTCGCCAAATGTGCCCACTGGGTTGTTTATTTATCATTAATTTATCCATTATTATTTATTCATTTCAATAAACAAAATTGTCTTTAAATGTAGACACTTCCGGAAATAAAATAAACTTTCAGCTCATGAGACGTTTGATAGATTAATAAAATGATTAAATATATTATATTGTCAGCAGCAGAAATAGAAATTGGTTGATTTTCGAAATAAAGGACTTATTAATTGTCTACACTTCCGAAAATCTAGACTTTGAATCTAGAATCACTGCAACTACTGAAATTAGAGAGAAGAAACCCTTGCTAGTAAAGTGACATATAATTGATAAGCTATTTCCTTGACCGGAACGGCAGGGGTATTCACTCTGGCGCGATTGGCGGACCGAAGTTGGCACGAGGAGTCCATTTTCTCGTACGTCGCTAGGATCTGAATTATAGCATCATCGGTTAGAAATAATGAGGTAACCTCGCAGAGAAGCGACCCGAGGAGACACGTCGGCAAAAGTCCTGGCGGTAACTTATATTATTTTGCGATATAGATCTTCACCGAAATTCCGATTTCCATTAACTTATACTCGCAGACTTTTCAGTTCTTTAAAATATTTCTTTGAACCTCAAAAGACAGTCTACCAAAGCACTTCCAGCTAGCTCTTTTTCAGACCTTTCAGACCTTTCTTTTTAACGTATTTCTCCAATCCCTTTTTCCAACTCACCTTTTTCCATTTCTTTTTTGCATTTACTTTTCGAAACCCTCTTTGCCGCTCACTTTTCAAACCTATGTCCTTAGACTATGACACTTTAAGTTTGATTTTTTACCCCTTATCTATGATCTTTGATCTTTGACCTATGACCTATGCCCGATGACCTATGATCTGTGACTTGTGACCTCTGACCTAAGAATTCTTACTATGAAGAGTTACCTGTGTTGTTTGATGTTTGATTATGACCACAGACTGTGACCCCTTACCTTTGACTATTGATCCAATAACCTATGACCTCTGACTATGACCTATAACTTTAATATTTACCCTTGATCTTGACTAACCCCTAACTATGACACTTGATCCCGGATCTTTGATTATGACAACAGACTGTGACCCCTTACCTGTCACTATTGACACTTGATCTTTCACGAATCGATTGACCTATAAGATTAATGCATTTAATTGAATATTATAGAAGTTAAGGTAATTCTTAATTGTGAAAAATGTTGTTTCCATCTATTAGTTATTAAATAATCACAATTCAAAGCTAATGTACCCAGTGGGCACAAAATTTGACGATGTCTTTACGACATCGTTACGACATCCTTACGACAATTTTGCGATATCCTGTGTCCATGTCGTTAAGATCTCTTTACGATATCGAAAAGAAATTGTCAAATCCTAAGACGTCTTTGCGACGTCGCAAAGACATTTTAATGACATGGACATAGGATGTGTTAAAGATGTCGTAATAATGTCGTAAAGATGTCGATAACACGTAGCCAAATGTTGGGCATACTGGGGAAGAAAGTAAAAGGTTTTATTATATTTTATTTAAAAATATGAATGATGATATCAAATTTTCTACTGACATAATTTCAATTTTTTTTTTATTTTTCGAGGTTGAATCATGGAAAATTAATTTAAATTTTAATAAGGATATAATTTGGTTTAATAGAGTTGTTAAAATAAAATTTTATACACATGAGTTTAGCTTCATTCATGGTGTACCAATATTATCCTATTTAATATTAAACGGCCAATTTTGCTATTATGAAAAACGGCTTTATTTGTAGGTACTTTTATTATCGAGATGAAATTTAAAAGTGTTAAATTCACGGTGGACTTGAAATTGAGATATATTTTCAATTGAAAAGCCGAGTAAAATTAACGAATTCTACCATTAGAAATGATTGCATATTACCAAGCATCGATTGAAATCCAAGCTGGACCAAATGTTTCGTTTTCATTTATGCTCGTTTGCGTAGCGTTGATAATACAGGGCCATTGAGAGTAAATTTTCGGAAATTCTCCTGCTTCCGGGAAAGGGAAGAGGGTGAAAGGGTGCTTGCAATTGGCGACAAGCTAGTGCCGCGAACGCGACATAAATACGGTTATTCGGTGCGACGGAATCGTTAACTGTACACCCCTATTGTTCTGTGGTGGTTACGGAAAACGTGATTCGCGTGCCAAATCCGTTATCGACGCAACGAACTTGTAGTAATTATCCGAAAAGTTGCATGCGTAATCACCTCATTTGTATACGTACCAATCACGAAAGAAAATCTTTTCAAAGATTATAAATAATTCCCAATCCCTAACTTATGAGCTCATTTAATAAAAATTATGGACTTATTAGAGAATTTGGTCTTACGAAATTGAGGACTTATAAACAAATTTAGGTTGAGTTAGGCTAGGAAGAGATTGTCAAAGGATACAGAAAAGTTTTCTCTTTTCATGGTCAAATGGATGGTCAAGATAAAAAGGCATGATCAAAGAGTATAGTCAAATTGAAAAGGATTGGTCAAAAAGTTCAGACAAGTTAAAAAACTATGGTCAAGGAATGCCGTCAAAGTAATAAGGCGTAATTCAAGTGTATAGTGAAGTGAAAAATGGATATTAGCAGAGTACAGACAACTCAAATTGGCATGGTCAAAGAGTACAATTAAAGCAGAAAAGGGTAGTCAAGTTTAATAGTCAAGTCAAAATAAGATGGTAAAAGGATACAGACAATACAATACAGGTGTGGTCAAAGTAAAAAAGATATGAGTCAAATGACATGGTCGAATGATATTGTGTAAATAAAAAATCATGGTTGAAGTGTGCGGTGAAATAGGAAAAGAATGGTCAAAGGATGGTCGAAAGATGATCAAAGAGCCCAGTGAAAGTAATAACGCGTGGTCAAGGGGTTCAGTCAAAGTCAAAAAGGCGTGCTCAAAGTCAAAAAGATTTGATCGAATGGTATAATCAAAGTAAAAAGACGTAGGTAAAGAATATAATTAAGACAAAAAATCACTCTCAAAATCAAATGACACAGTCAAAGGGTATTTTGAAGGCAAAAAGGCATGGTCAAAGGGTGCATGCAAATTAAAAAGGAATGGTCAATGGGTACACCAATTAAAAAGGTTTAGGGACACAGAAAAGTCAGATGACACAGTCAACGGGTATTTTTAAAGCAAAAAGACATGGTGAAAGGATGCAGTCAAATCAAAAAGGAATGGTCAAATGGTTTAGTCAAGAAAAAAAAAGACACAGTCAACCTTAAAAATACACGATCAAAATGTACAGTCAAAGTAAATTTACTTTGACTGTACATTAAGGCATGGTTAAAAGGTATAATCAAGACACTATGACATGTTCAAAGGATACAATCAAGAAAAAGAGGTTAGCCAGACATACAGCCTAGGTAAAAAGTTTTGACCAAGGGTTACGGTCAAATTAAAAAGGCGTGGCTAAAAGTATGTAATGACAAAAAGTCGTGACCAAGGGGTAAAATTATGGCAAAAGTCGTGACCGAGAGGACCAGTCAAAGGAAAAAGGCGTTGCTGAATGATACAAACAAGACAAAAAGGGTTTAATATTTTTAAACGACTTTAACGTACTTTTTTCCGATTCTGTTTCAGATTTCCGGCCACTTGCACAATACTGGTCAGTTTCTAGTATTTAGGGCAGATAGGGAGTCCAAAGTTCGAGTCAATATAACTGGAGGACCTCTGGCCTACCACTACCAGTTTGAAGAAATTTACATCCACTACGGAATGAACAACGCACATGGCTCAGAGCATCGCGTCAATAATTACGCTTTTCCGGCGGAGGTAAGTCCTGATTTTCATTAAACCTTTTTAAATCTCCTGTACTTTTCTAGGGTTCTTAAAATATTTTATAAGTTTTTATGGAATAAATCAATTTTTTTAGAGATATCAAGAGCTTAAATTCTTCTGAATGCTTTGAATTATTTTGAATTCACTTAAATTCGTTAATTCTCTTCAGTTTTTGACTCTTGTGAATTCTTTAAAGTTCAATTAAATTCCTTTCAATTATTTGATATATCTTGCATTCAATGAAATTATTTTTAATGCTTTCCAATTCTTTAAAATTCACATTGATTTTTTTATAATTCGTTTGAATTCCTTTGCATTCTTCTGAATTAACCTTGAATACTGATTAATTCTTTAAAGATTAAATCATTTTGAATTGACGTGAATTCTTGTGAAATATTTTGAATTCCCTTGAATTCTTTCAAACGTCCTTCAATTCCTTTAAATTATTTTAAACTCCATTAATTTATTTGGAGTCTTTTTTTTCGGGATGAGAGAGGTGGGTGCCTATTAGAATTCACCACATCCAGCCAGAAACTGATCCCGTGATTTTCGACTCGTAATAAAAGCATAAAAGAGAAGCTGGAACGTGCATTGAATAGACATACCGAGCAACGATATAATTCTTAAAAAAACGTTAATATATATATATATATATATAGTCTTTTGAATAGTGTAAATCAAGTTCATAACGACAATTAGTGGCCGCATCTGGCATCAGAAATGAAGGATGAATGGACTACATATCCGAAATTCGAGTCACGTTTACGTTTGCTTCCACCTGGAACGACTTTGACCACCGTTCTATACACCATCCACGACTAAACATCAACCACCAACCAATTCGTATGCATCCTATTCCACCACGAACCGATTTTCCTGGCATATATCATCGAAAACTGTACATCCTGCAGTTCAAAAAGCATCTAGCGAATCTACTTCCAATGGCCGATATTCCCGGGCCGGGTCAATATTTCACCAAGGTTCGACGTTTCCGAGTTTTATATTTGCCGTTATTCGTTCGCCGATTTCGCATCAAGTATCGTCAATTTTTGACGCTGCTGTCTGTTACGAATACATTTATGGGTTTAGAAATTCAGGCCAATTCCATTAGGAGAAACTTCTTGTACAAGACGATCAATATTAAAGAAATATTCATGTCTAGTGGATGAAATATCCATTAGAGGTAGATATTTCTTTAATATTTAATGTCTTAATGTTAAAATATTTTATATCTTAAAGTAGGAAAAATATGTTACGACGTTTTTGCCACATTTTTAAGACATTTTTATGACATCGTAAAGACATCCTATGTCCTTGTCACCAAGTTATATTTAGGTTATCCTTAAGACATTTTAATGTCGAAAAATGTCTGAACATCATCTTTACGATACGGGCATAAGATCCCAGTAGGCACAAAATTTGACGATGTCTTTACGATATCATTACGTCGATTTAAGACATCTTAAATACATCATATGTCCATGTCACTAAGATGTCTATGTGATGTCGTAAACACGTCGTACAATTTGACAATGTCTTTTCCACATCGTTATGACATCTTAACTACATGGACGTATGATGTCGTAATATTGTCGTATAGATGTCGTAAATACATCGTAAAATTTTTTGTCTACAGGGATACATTTACGATGTCTGAAAAATATCGTAAAGGTGTCGCAAAAAAATTTTGAAACATTGTGCCTACTAGGAAAGTAAAATCACATCCACGTGGGCATACAATTTGGCGACGTCTTTTCGGCATTGATTTGACATACCTATGTTGAATTTAAGACATCATTTCGATCCAGTGGGCACAAAATATATCAAGACTTCTTTGTGACATTAAAATATTTTAAAGATATCCCGAAGATATCTCGACGACACAGGCATAGAATGTCGTGAAGACGACGTAAATTTTTTCCCACTGGCCCAGTGGGTACAAAATTTGCGAACATGTTTACGACATCGTTACAACATTTTTGTGAAATCGTAAAAACATTATATTTCCCTGTCGCTAAGATGTCTTTGCGATGTAATAAAGACGTCATAGGATTTTACAATGTTTTTTCGACATCGTAAAGACATATTTACTACATAGACATAGGATGTCGTAAAATTGTAGACATTTCGTAGCAATGTCGTAAAGACATCGTCAAATTTCATGTCCAGTGTGGGGTTTTTCTCATCACGCTCCGAAATATGTATTTACGACATTTTCAGGATTCTTTTATGACATCCTATGTCCATGCCTTTAAGATATCTTTACGATATCGTAAAGTCGTCGTAAAGACGTCGACAAATTTTCTGTACACTGGGGCACCCGGTGTTATATAATAAACCCAGTGGGCGTAAAGTTTGACGATATCTTTACGATATAATTACGACGTCTCTAAGACAACTTTACATCATATATCCATTTCGCTAAGATGTCTACGATTTCGAAAAAACGTTATGAAGTCCTACGACATCTTTACGACATCACAAAAACATCTTAACGATATGGACTTAACGATATCTTTACGAGATCCTCAGTGGGAACAAAATTTGGCGACATCTTAAAGACATCGTTACGACATGTCTACGACAACTTTACGACATCTTATAATATGTCCATTTCGCCACAATGTCTTTACGATGTCGAAAGCCCAGTAGGCACAAAATTTTTGCAACATCGTAAAGACTTCCTATGTCCACATCGTTATGATCTCTTTGTGATGTCTTAAAGACGTCGTAGGATTTTACAATGTCTTTTAGACATCTTGACGACATGGACATATGATGTCGTAAAGTTGACGTAGAAATATCGTAACAATGTCGTAAAGACGTCGTCAAATTTGGCTGGGAATTCATTGTCAAATTTAACGACATCTTTACAACATCCCAAAGACAAGTTAACGACATTTTAAAGACATCATATGTCTGTGTTGCCAAGATAACTGGATATTTTTAAGACATTTTAATTTCACAAATATGTATTTACGTTTTATTAACGATACGCACATGGGATGTCTTTACCATTTTGGAATAATGTCGTAAAGATATCAAATATTTCATTCATTGGAATGTGCTTTATATGGGTTTCTCCACGTAGAGAGCACTTTCGAAAACAGTCAATTTAAAAAAATATATTATGTTCAAATTAATTTTTTTTAGTATGTATCTTTTAAAATCGGAATTGAAAAAATACGAAATTTCTTTTTGCGGATTTGAAATTAAATGGGAGAATCGTTGCTCTCCGGCATGAAAAAAAATGTTGACAAACATTTTTGGACACCTGATTGGTTTATTGTATACGTTCTACTAAATTCTCTGCAAAGTAAAAAGAATTGAGAAGAACCGAAATTAATTGAAAAAATTGAAATAATTTTTAAAAATTCCAGGTATTAATTTTAAACAATTAAAAAGAATGTAAAATAATTTAAAAGAATTTCAGTTTAATCAAAATAGTGGAAGAAATTGAAAAAAAAAAATAGATTAACTCAAAAAAACTGGAATCTTTATAAAGAATTTTAATAATTCAAAGGAATATAATGGAACGGAGCAGAATCTAAAAAGAATAAACAAATTCATGTGACATAGAAAGAATCTAAATTATTGTATTCTATAGAATTAAAAATATTTCCAAAAAATAGTTTTTCATGATATGGTATATTATGAATAATTGAAATACCATTTTAGTGTGAACAGCTATCTATTTTTTTAATGATGATAAAGGAAAGGAAATTTAAAATTGAAATTAGGAAGAGTGTCGCAAGTCTTTAACAAATTCCGCAGGAATGGAGTAAATGCAGTTGCTAGGTGAATTGCAATCGAAACCCGGTGTTAATTTCCGATTAACATTCGATCGCCTATTCCCGGTGGATCGAAAGTAATAACGACTGGACGCTCTTCCGAACGCAATAACGCATCATGAAAAATGCAGCTGGCACTTTTAACTGTGGTTTTTTCTTTTTTCACGAGCTGGCTCTATTTTTTGTGAACTCACAAGTTGGACATGGTCGATTCGTGGACTCATTTAGCAAATTAAATAATATATGTATTTACGTTTAATTGAACGTACAATATTAAAACATTCAAGAAGTGGGACGTTAACAATTTTTAGAGTAGATAAAAATTAGAAAGCGCACGAATATCTACAAAATTATGATTTATCTTATATTTACATATTTAAGAGAAACTCGTTTGTCAGAGCGACAGTTTTCCCTAATTTATATTTTTCCAAATCACACTATTTTATTATTTTTTGGGACTTTTTTTGAATTTAAGGTCCAGTTTTTAGAACTTTTTTTTGGTATTTCTTGAGCACTATTTTCCTACTTGTGTTCTAATTTTTTCTGTTAGTTTTTTGTAACTAAAAGTTCTTATTTTTTAGGACTTTTTTATGTTCTATTTTTGGAATTTTTTGGTAGTGTTTCTAAATTTTATTGATTTTTTGGTCTCTTTTAGTACTTCTTTGGGAGAATTTTAGTTTTTTTGGTACTTATGTAGCACCTTTTATTACTTTTTTTTCTTGTTTTGGACTTTTTCTAGAACTTGTGTGGGAACTTTTGTGGCATTTGTGTTCTATTTTTTACCATTTTTTGTATCTTTTTTAGAACTCTAAGAATTTTTTCGGAATTTTTTAAACTTTTATGTGACCTAAGGTTTGTCATCTTATAAAAAATAAATTTCCGTTTAAAAAATATTAGGAAAACTCTAAAAATCTCGTTATCATACTACTATTAATTGCAGAGCGAAATTACGACCCTAATTTTCCATATTCTCTTTGTCAAAGGCGGAAGTTAGAGAACTAAAAGACTATATATGAATAATTTCTGAATTAAGTAACCTTTTCTGATGTTTTTGGTTTCATTTTAGATGCATATGTATCTAATTATTATTTCAGTGACACTTCTAGAGGTAGATTAGGCTTATAAAATACTTCATGCTTCCTTTTTTTTTATTTCGGGCTTTTTTTCTAAAGAATTCTAATTATTATCATGTAGGGAAACTTAATTAATATTCTTCTGTGAATTCTTTACTTCAAATTCGAAATACACATATTATTCTTACCTTTTATTTTTTACCTTAATACCCACTTAAATGAAAATTTTTCCCGCAATGAAATTGCTCCTTCAATATTTTAAATTCTCTTTGAAGTATTACTTGGAAAGGACGCAGAACGAACCCAGCTTCAATAATTTCACACCTTTCGATAAAACTCTTCGTATAATTACTTTTCTTGTTATTTTCTTTGAGTAGAAAAGTGTCTTTAATAAAGTGCATTAATTAAAAGTTTAAAGTAGTTTCTGTATGTGAAATGACGAACGAAGTATTAAATTGTCAAAATCTCAACATAAAGTAATAATAATAATAATAATAATAATAATAAAGCTTTATTAACTTGTGAATCGTTTTTATAAATCAAAAGAAAAATGTCATTTCACATGATTAAGTATATCATTTTTATCAATTAACTTCCTGAATAAAATCCTAACGAATACATTAGATTTAAGTTCATCATTTAAATTACTTCATCAATTTTGCTATACAGGATGCGCCATATTTTATGTCGGTATGGAAACGTTGAATAACTTTGATATTTGTCAACAGATTTACTTGATTAGGTATTTGTTTGAAACGTCAATTCAGTACAATGTTAACAATGAATCGCTTTACACCGAAACAACGCGCCGAAATAGTGACGCTGTACATTGAAAATAGTCGTTCAGTTTTGTTAACTCAACGTGCATATCTTCGAAAATATCGTGGCCAACAGGCGCCTTATGACAAAACTATTCGTCGTTTGGTATCGAATTTCATTGAGTATGGGACAGTAGGAGATCATCAACATGCCGTTCATCAACGACAAAGACGTTCCAATGAACTGATTGAAGTGGTCAGAGAGAGAGAGTTGCGGAGAACCCCAAAATGTCGTATCGTCACCGCGCTCAGCATGTTGGCGTTAGTGGAACCACTTTGCGGCGCATTTTGAAGGATGATTTGCATTTGTTTCCGTATAAAGTGTAATTAACACAAAGAAT
>JAUEJJ010000002.1:4051344-4075071 GCA_032164275.1 Synergus coniferae
ACCACTGTAACATGCTAGATTTGGGTATAACAGTTGATTAAATACAGTGTCACGAATTGCCCCGGCCTTTGTCACGATTTGCCCCGGTATCGGGGTAATTCGTGACATGAGACAAGGTCTGATATTTTATGTTCTATCTTAGATAAATATCATAGAAATGACACACAAAAATATTTTGTGCCAAGTAGAGGGTTGAACCATTGAAAAGCAATAGTAATTGTTTTTTTATCTATAATAGTCTAATCAGGAAAAATTCCCAAACCCAAAATGTCACGATTTGCCCCGGTCTCCCCTACGTCTTATGTTTTAAGACTTATGACTTATTACGTATGCTTTATGACGTACAGTAGCGCTCAAAGTATTTCATATATAAGTAATAAATTTATTTTTCTAAAAGTTTAGCACAAAATGAAAAGATATTTACAAGGAAACAAAAGTAACATTTAAAAGCATGAAATTGAAAATATTTATTACTTGCAAGGCATACATATGTTTCTCAACTTACTGTCTTGAAACTTCGCCCCGTAACATTTTAGACACACTGATCTTAGGATTACGAACGTAAACCAATCTACAGAATACTTTTGAGCGTTACTGTATGTCTTATGAGTTACAACTTATGACTTATGAATTATGACTTATGACGTATGCTTAATGACAATTGTCTTTTGAATTACGACTTATGACTTATAACTTATGAATTATGACTTATGACATATGACGTGTACTTTATGATGTGTGTATTATAAGTTATGACTTATAACTCATGACTTATGACTTATGACTTATGTATGAATTATGATTTATGAGTTATAATGTAGGCTTTATGACAATTGTCTTTTGAATTACGACTTATGATATATGACTTATAAATAACTTTTGACCTAAGATTTACGACTTATGATATCACGACTTATGCCTTATACATACCTTATGTCTCATGTCTAATGACTTATGCTTTATGATCTTAATACTTGGGAGTTATAACTTATGACGTATGCTTTATAACGTATGTCTTATGAGTTACAAGTTATGACATGACTTATAAATCATGACTTATCACTTTTGCGTTATGCCTTATATTTAAAACTTATACTTAGTTCTTAAACTATAACCGAATAAAGCTTATCATCATGTTTAGCATTCCAACATTAACCAAACTAAGAGGCACAAACGACAAAGCCTCGATAGTCATTCAACTATAAACGACCACTACAATTATAGTGTGCACTTGACCACGTCCACCCTTGACGCTTACGTCGTTTTCGGATAATTAAGCAAATTTGCAAATCGGGCAAGTGACATACGAATGGAAAATGATAATTACTGGTGGAATTCAGAAACAATATTTAATGTCCTCTCGAGAGACTAAAATCGTCACTTTCTGGTCTAAATCTTTCATCTAAAATGGCTTCACTAAAGTTTCTTTAACAATTTTAAACTATAAATGTAGAACTTTTTTTCTAACTTTTATCAAAGTTAGATACCACTCTTGAAAGTAAATACTCACTTTAGCTGAAGTTCCCTGACCTTTTTCAGCTTCTATTACGCCCCGTGATTTTTCTTGCGAGGGACGATCGATCATCTTTCCAGACTTCCGCAAACTTTCCTAAACGAAGTGATTGAGCTAGAGATCGACTTGGGTTTTAATGTAATTCTACAATTCGAGATACAATCTTTAAGCTTATGGATTTGTGGTCTATAAACTTGTGCACTTATGGCCTTTGGACTAATTAAGTTTTGGACTTATATACCAATTAATTTATGGACTTTGAGACACATCCCTGCTGGAAGTAAAAAGATAGAAATCCTATCCCTTTCTATCTCTCGCCTATCCCCGTCTATCTCTTTCTATCTTCATATCAGTCCACATTCACGCCTATCTCTTTGAATCTCTTCTTTTGTATTCCTTTCTATCTCTTGTTTATCTCTGCCTATCTATTTCTATCTCATCTCAATCCACATCAACGCCTAACTCTTTCAATCCCCACTTCTCTATCTCTTTCTATCTCTATATATACCTGTCTGTCCCTTTCTATCTCCTTTTCAATCTCAATTCGCTTCTATCTCTTTCAATCCCCACATATATATATATATATATATTCCTTCCTATCTATCCCCTTTTCTCGTCTATACCTTTCTATCTTCTTGTCAATCAAAATTTACTCTTATCTCTTTTAATACCCACTTTTCTATTCCTTTTAATTTCTCGTCTATCTTCATCTATAATACTTCTCTCTATCTCCTTGTCAATTGAAATTTACTTCTATCTGTTTCAATCCCAGGATTTCTATGCCAGCCTATTTCTAAACCTATCTTTTTACATTCTCAACTGACAGAATGTATTAGATTTGTGTAAAATTTGACCCCTCTGTTTTTGTCAAATGTCCATTTTTTTGAGACCCCCTGAACCCAAAAAACAAGTTTATAAGAATGTGCCTCTGTCTACTGTGTGTGTGTGTGTCTGTCTGTCGGTCTGTCTGTAGATGTTTAGTTTGTGTGCACGATAACTTTCGAACGAATTGACCGTTTGGATTGGCCTTTGGTATACTCTTTTAATGTCCTAAAATGAAGGTCAAGTTTGTTAGCCAGCCATTTTGGACAAAAGTTCAAAAAGTTGAAGCATTTTGAAAATTTTTGAAACCACTTTTTTGTTTAACTTACAAATTCTATGTATGGATCATCGTAGTACTCGAAAAGTACAACTTTTATCCTTATGATTTTTTTCGATAATTTTGAATTTTTTTTTTAATCGAGCGCGAAGCGCGAGTTTTCTGAGGTGAATATGATCCTTATGTTCGATAGAACTGTAAGTAAATGAGTCCTCCTTTTATTTTAAAACTAAAATAATTAAAATATATAGCATCGATAAGGGTAGCTAAGCGCTCGAGCATCCTGAAGAACGCATGCGCCGCGAAGCGTGCATGCGTCCCGAAGGGCGCAAGCGTTTCGAAGGGCGCAACACGGAGCGCGATGTGTTATGTGAGCAGATTTTTTACTGTCTTTTTCTCTGTCAGCATATACGTTAGTGATATGATTAGAATAATATGTGTGTACAAAATATTGTAGTTATACAATTATTATGAATGTTTAAAATATGAAAATTAATAAGTTAATAAGGGAAAAATAGCGTTAGGTATAGGAAGGGTTACAAATTACTAGCAAGGGAGATAGATTTAGGTATAGAAGGGAATAAAATATTTTTTCATAGAGATAGACTAAGAGATAGATATTACCAGAAATAGGGATAGACTGAGGAATAGGAAGAGATAGATATTACCAGACACAGGGATAGGAAGAGATAGATATCATCAGACACGGGGATACAATGGTGGGTAAAAAGAGATAGCGTTTTGGGGATGCAAAATGGATACATGGAAGAGATAGAAATGTTCTATCTCTTTCTATCTCTACTTCCAACAGGGATGAGCTTACAAATTATGAACTTGACAACTTTTTGATTAGGGATTTTTGGACTTACAAACTTTTGTTAATTTATGGATTAGTAAACGTATGAACTTAAAAACTTAGGCGGATGACTTGTGAACTTGCACACTTATAAACGGTTGGACTGACGGACATTTAAACTTTTGGACTTATAGATTTATAAACTGATTAATTATTTAAGGCACTTATTCGACACTAAAATTATTCATGTTTGAATTTTTCTAAAATCAAAATATCGAAGCATTTTACTTCTAAGGCTGTAAATTACAAAAAATTATTTACTACAATCCTCTACATCATTTCCACAACAGATATGATTTTTACCTTGGATCCGTTTTTCACCACTGACGTAGTTGCTCGTACATTATTCCTATCGCGTAAGATAAGTTCTTGGTTACTTCTCTCAATACAGATGAAACCATACAAAATATCGTTTCTCTTTCAAAAACGTGTAACTCTCGCGTTGTGGTTTATTCACATAAAGAGATAGGAAATCGAAATGGACGATGAATCACAGTCAATTATTCACTTGCAAGCGCATGAATCCATTTACTAATAATTTGTTGAAAATTGATGAATTCCTCGAAAAGCCAGTTATTTCTTCCCACACATATAACCCACTAATATTTTTAATAAATGGAATACCTGTCAGATCCTGCAAATTTAACTTTTATTTAATATAAAAAAATGAT
Organism: Synergus coniferae; assembly: GCA_032164275.1. Classification (NCBI taxonomy): domain Eukaryota; kingdom Metazoa; phylum Arthropoda; class Insecta; order Hymenoptera; family Cynipidae; genus Synergus; species Synergus coniferae. Next base: position 4,055,484 of record JAUEJJ010000002.1, read on the forward strand.
ATAACTTTTGATTTTTAACACTGATATCTGGAATATCAAGATATACAATATTTCTATTGAGAAACGGTTTCCCCTGATTCGGTGAGTTCGACGAGGTAGCAGAATTTCGTTAGTGATCCAAGTAAATCGAATCATATCTTCTTTAAGTTCGTTTTATGGCAATAAGGTTTAGTTCTAGGAATAGTTCCAACTTTGCCTTAATGGAATGAGAAACCGCAATCGGATTTGGCAAAGAAAATTCTGAAAATGCAGAGATTGTGAACGATATGGTTAGAGTAGGGACTTATTATTATCACGGAATCTTAGGAACTGGAATTTATATAGGACTACACTTAATAAGCCATTAGTCATAATTTATGAGTCATAAGTCATAAGTCGTAACTCATAAGACATATCATACATTATAAATCATACGCCATACCTTGTAGGTCCATAAATCATAAGTCATAAGTCGTAACTCATAAGTCATACGTCATAAAGCATACGTCATATAGCATAAGTCATAAGTCCTAATTTAAAAGACATAAAGTCATAAAGCATGCGTTATAAGTCATAAGTCATAAGTCATAAGTCATAATTCGTAACTCATAAAGCATACATCATAAAGCATATGTCGTAAGTCCTATATCATAGGTTATCTTAAGTTATAAGTTATAAGTCATAAGTTGTAACTCATAAAGCATACATAAGACATAAGACATGTCACAAGTCATAATTCATAGGTTATAAGTCATAAGTCATAAATCGTAATTCAAAAAACAATTGCTGTTACGAACCAATGAAATTCCTAAGTTGCAGTCAACGAGTTTAGAATATTTCCGGCAGGTCGGAGTGTCACAGAAAAGAAAGAATAAGATGTTTATTCTCTAAATTGTTTAGGCGGGATAAGTTAATCACCTATCCTAGCACAAGGATGAAAATGTCATTATTATGGGAGAAATGAATAGAATGCAAATTTAGATAACAGCGAGAAAAATATATTCTGTCATATGTCGTAAGTCGTAAGTATTAAGACATAATTCATAAGTTATAAGTTTTAAGTCATAATTCATGAATCATAAATAAATTTTAAGTAATAAGTCGTAAGTCATAAGTCATAAGTTATAAGTCATTAGTCATAAGATATACGTCATTAGTCACGGGTTAAATGTCATAGGACATAATTCTTAAGTCAGAAGTCATAGTCATAAGTTATAAGTCATAAGTTATAAGTCATAAGTTATAAGTCATAAGTTATAAGTCATAAGTCATAAGTTATAAGTCATAAGTCTGAGGACTTTGAAATCTTGTAAATAATATAGCTCATAAGAATCCGGGCTCTAATTCTAAAAGATGACTCCAAGCACTTCAGCGTTGGAATTTCAGAGGATTATCTTGTTTTAATTAAAGGAAGGTGTTTGTTACGAGATGGTTAATTTATAACAAAGCCGATACCTGCATGGTTGCCGTCCTTGAACGGAAAACACCCTCGAGCGCGGAAATCGCTTTTGGTAGGGTGCGGATAGATGGTTGTAGGGTTTCAATGGCATCCAAGGGTGATTATGCACTACTGAGGGTAAAGTGGTAGACGCACAAGGGTGATCCGTTAGGCACTTGTGGTATGAGTTGAGCTCGGTAGAACGGAAGTATCCCACTCAAAAGATCATATAAGGTCAAATGCTCTTCTCGCATCTGATTCCTGTCAGCAGCTAATTTTCAATACAAAATTTTAAAGATCAGATGAAGAATTCATTATTTTTTTGTTCAGTGATCTGTATAAAAATTGCTCCCATACTTGGCCTCATTAAAAGAAAACGTTATTCTAGCTATTTTAATTCGGTCAAAATTCCTAACGGGGCACTGATTGGGCGCTGGTCGGTTTATTTTTAATCAAAATTATTCCTAAATGTCTTCAAGCCATCTTTACGATGTTTAAAGGACAATGTCAAATTGTAAAACGTTTCAGTGAGCACAAAATTTGACGATGTCTTTACGACATCGTTACGACATTTTTACCACAACTTTACGACATCATACTTCTATGTCGTTAAAATGTCTTCATGATGTCGAAAAGATGTCAACTCCTACGACGTCTTTGCGACATCGCAAAGACATTTTAATGACATGGACATAGGATGTCCTTATGCTGTAAAAATGTCGTAAAAACGTCGCCAAATTTTGTGCCCACAGAGGTGTTTACGATGTCGTGAAGATATCTTAACATATGTACATAGGATATTGTAAAATCGTCGTAAAGACACCTTATGTCTGTGTCTTCAAGATATCTTTAAGATATGTTTAAGATATTTTAATGTCGGAAATATCCTAATGGGCAATAATATTGACGACGTTTGTACAACATTTTTACGACATTTTTACGACATTCTAAAAATATCCCTGTGGGCACAAAATTTGACGATGCCTTTGCGACATCGATACGACATCTCTACTACAACTTTACAACATCCTATGTCCATGTCGTTAAGATGTCTTTACGATGTTGGTATGACATTGTCAAATCCGCCTTTACGACATCGTAGACTTCTTAACGACATGTACATAGGATGTACATGTCGAAAAGAATGTTTACGATGTCGAAAAAATGTCGTAACGATTTCGTAAAGACGTCGTCAAATTTTTTGTCCATTGACATCTTATGCCTGTGTCGCCAAGATATTTTTAGGAAATTTTAATGTTGAAAAGAAGTCTTTACGTCATCTTTACGGTGCGGATATAAGATGTCTTTACGACGTCGGAAAAATTTCGTCGATATGTCGTCAAATTTTTTGCCCACTGGATTGGAATTCTCGCCATGTTCTATTCCGGTTATGGACGGGCTTTGCTTATTTAGAATAAAAATTCTTATCTGGGTACCGGCTGGGTACTAGTTGGCTTTAGATTACAACCAGACCAGAAGGTCTGGTTCTAATCAGGCGTTGGTTAAGTTATTCCTGATAAAAATTCCTAGCTGCGAACTTATTAGATACTTGCTGGGTTGTAGTCGGGTTTTCCCAACTCAATTCCTAAACAAATATCTCACAATCAGTAGCAAAAACTGTAACTGAATGGGTGCTGATTGGATTCTAGTCGGGATCAAGATCCGGTTATTCTAAATAGAAATTCCTACCTGGAAACTGTCTTCCCAGTGAGCACAAAATTTGGCGACGTATTTACGACATCGCTACGACATTTTTACATTATTAAGACATCCTATGTCCATGTCGTTAAAATGTATGCAATGTCATAAAGACGTCTTAGGATTTGACAATGTCTTTTGGACATCGTAAAGACATCTTAACGACATGGACATATGATGTCGCAAAGTTTTCGCAAAGTTGTCGTAAAGATGTCGTAACAATGTCATAAAGACATCGTCAAATTTTGTGCCCACTGGGTTGGTACTGATTGAGTTGTAGTCGGATTAATTATTCATGGGGGATGATTGGGCTCCAGTGGAGTGCTATTCCAGTTTTCACGATAATAAAAATTTCTATTGCCTCTGAACTATTATAGAAATATAAAAAATGAAAAGATGGAAGTCCAGACATGGATTGGAAAATATGATCAAGAGCGAATTTTGCTTGAAAGCCAAACGAGAATTCCTGAGGTCGACGTGTCGCGAAGGAAGCAGGTCAAGCGTGAGAAGGATGTCGCCTTCCGATCAGGATCCTTTCGCGGCTATAAATTTCCCTGCTGACAGGATAACGATCGGGTTTATACGATACTGGCATATTATCGAGTATCAGCTGACTTCTTGATCCTGATTTACATTTTTATTAAATATATTTTACCTTCTATTATCATAACTTTTGAATCTGTGTATATATAATTTTATTTTATATAATTATTTATTTTATGCCAAATAAATTAAATATTATATTAAATTTATTTATATCATTATAAAGAGTCAATTTTAAACTTTAATCTATCTTTCGAGTATTGTTATAATATTATTCATTTCCGTGAATTAGATTGTACAGCACTTTTCATAAATCGAGCTTATCGTCATGCTTTATGAAAAAGGGATTTCAGAAGCCCTTTAATGTGCATAGCTTTACGTGCCATTTCACCCAGAAAAGCCTTCCGTTTTAACGGATGAAATTTTCAGTGGCATTACTTTGTTACAACTGGTACTTTGAAGTACAATATCACACTAATGTTGTTTTATGTACTAAGAATGTTCTTAAAGAAAGTTTACTTTCTCTGAAAGAAACGAGAAAACAACTTAGAAAGCTTTTTTCAACACAAGAAGGTTATTTATTCACTTTATACAAGCTTTATGTAATAATTTAATGGGTATGGACCAAAGTTATAACAAAGTTCTAAGAATTCGTTCATTCTATAGTGACACTCATGTTTTAAACAGAATTAGAGAACCAATACGCGCGCTAAGCGCGCGATTGTTATTTTTTCATTTTTACAACATCAAATCATTCAAAAGCCAATTAAGTTTGTAACAATAATGTACTGTATACGAGATTTTTGGAATATTTTGTTACATTTTATTAAGGGGATTTTCAATGACTTTGTGTAATTTCAAGGAATTTTAGATATTTTGGAAACTTTTTAGGAATTATAAGGGATTTAAAATTTTTTTAATTTTGAAGAATTTTAGGATATTTCTAAGGATTAATGCAGATTACAACAGCGATTTCGAAGATTTTCGAGAAATTTTAAGAGATTTCAAAGAGTTTCTAAGAATTTCAAGGGATTTTTAAGGGATTTAGAGGTTTTTACGCTTTTTAGAAGAATTTGTGAAATTTTTAAAGTTTTATGGTATTTTATGAGAGTTCTAATAATTTTAAGGGGTTTCAAGATATTTTTCTGATTTTTAAAGGATTTCGTGGATAAGATGTCTAATAATTTTAATTTCAAGAAGTTTAAGGAATTTTAAGGAATTTTCATGAATTTTAACGGATTTCAAAAGAATGTTATGACTATTAAAATATTTTACGGAATTTGGAGAATTCTAAAGTTTGTTAGGGAATTTTATTGAGGGATTTCAAAAAGTTTCTGTAATTTTTAAGAGATTCCGTAGAATTTAAAAATATTTGGAATGTTTTTGTAAAATTTTACGGAATTTCAAGCAATGTTCTTGATTTTTTTTTTAATTTTGTGAAAATTCAAAGGATTTTATCGAATTTTATAAAATTAATAATAATTTTAAGGGACTTCAAGGGGCTTTTCAGGCTCTTCAAAAGATTTAAAAAATTTTTTAATGATTTTATGGAATTTTATAAGATTTCTATTAATTTTAATGGATTTTAAATGTTAAGAAATTTCAAGAGGTTTCTAGCAATTTTTAGAGATTCTCACGAATTTTAATATGGATTTCAAGGGATTTATGATTTTCAAAATTTTTGTGGAATTTTAAGGAATTTCAAGAGATTTATAGAAATTGTAAACAATATAAACTGATTTTAAAGGATTTCGAAACTTTTTGGGTAAATTTTTAAGGAACGAGTAAATAAAAATGCACGATTATTTTGTTTTCCTTCTTATTCGTCATTCAAAAGTCAATCAGGTTTGCAACAACAATGTATGCGAGATTTTCGAGACATTTCGTTACACCACTTTTTTAAGATAGAGTCTTGTGTAGAGTTTTGTGTAGAATGCAGAAATTAAATTTTAGAGTTAGAAAATTGGTCCAACACCCTTGATTATTTAAAATTGAATCTCCGCATCATAGATGGGGATATCAAATTTTTTGGCCTGAGCGCAAGAGGATTCTGATAGTGTAAAAATTACAAATTTAAAGATATTTTTTGATATTATGCAAACAAAGGAATTACTTGAAACAAATTTACAAAAATGAAATTTCAAACATTTTTCAAACGGGTTGAGAAGTCATTGCGCTCTAGCCAAGAAATTTTATATCCTCTTCTACGATGCGGCAGTAGTTCAATTTGCTTATCAAAATTGTTTATCGAAATTTTAATCTCACTTTACCATATTTATTATTTTATCTCGAGTTATCTACCAAGTTAATATTATATCATAGTAGATATTTTACCCGACCATATAATTCCAGTCGAAGCATTCACAATTGTGTACAAATTCACGAATGCATAAATAGAAATGCCGAAGGCAATTTAGAGAAATTAGCAATTTCAAAAATGAAGGGAATTATAGTAATTGCCACTTTCGTTGCAAAATACAGAGTATAATTACAAAATACAGGTAAATATTAATTAGTAAAAGGTTGAATGCTAAAATTATCCATCGTTAAACAATGCAATTGAAAAAACAAAATATTTTAGTTAATTTCGCAAAAATATTCTAAAACATTGTACATTTTTTGAATAAATTTATAGATTTTATTTAATTTTTAAAATTTTTTGTTTTACTCAGTACTAATATAATATTAATTATTAAGTTCCACAAAAGTTTTTGCCAACAAGATTGATATGATCACAACTTTAGATTTTAATTTCTAAGGCATAGAGTTTAAAATGTTCAATTTTAAAAATTGTCCATTTTAAAGTAATGCCATTCTAAATGCCGCCTAAAAATAATTTAAATTCTGAGGCATGAATTTGAACAGCTTCTTTTAAATTTCGGCCTGTTTAGTTCAAATTCTAACTTCATAATTAAATCTCATTTTACTCAAAGAATATTGTACTAAACAGAATGATGACAATAAATGTATAAAGTTAAAAATTTTGTTTTGAATACTTTTTGTGTAGGGAAGAACGGGGGCGATTAATATTATGAAAACACAAAAATTCTTTTTTTTTTTTTTTAAATGATACATATCTTTCGAAAGTTTGAATCCTCCTCTACGACACGCTGTAAACAGATTCTCTCTAACTTCGATGTGGTATGGGGTGCGTGTCAGAAAGTCAATGAGTGTCAGGCGTCCCGAATTGCCCCTGTACCAGAGTAATTAAAGACATTCACTGGGGCAATTTGGGACACGTCGCGCAAAAGTAAGTAAAAAAATTCTAGAAAAATCTGGAAATATTTTTTAAGACTTTTTAATTGTTACAGATGTTTATTTTTCATCAACGCAATTAGATAATACTGTAACATGAGGTTATACACACATGTGCGGATTGAAAGTTCTGATTGACTGGATTAACCGGGTGCAATCGGATTGAAAGTTCGGATTGACCGGAATCATTCGCATTCAAAGTTCGGATTAATTCTGATTGATTCGGATTGATTTTGAATAGGCCTCGGATTAATTCGGACTGGAAACTTTTTTCAGATTCGATCGGAATGAAACTGTTTGGTTCGGATACAAATTATGGAATGATTTGGATTGGTTCGGAATGAATTTCAACCTGAAGCTTTGGCTAAGGTGGGGATAAGACAGATCGCTACAATACTTATGTGTTAAACATAATAATCGTCCTCGCTCCAGTTAATCGAGTCTTGTTGAACTTTTCTTCGTCGTCCTCTGCGCGCTGGCTGCTGCCTGTAATTAGGAAGAGTAATTACCAGTAATTAAGGGAATGGATGCAATTTCATGCTGGGAACTAGTGAAGTCAATAAAGATCACTAAAAATGCGCAAGAAATAAATTTACTCAAAACAATACTCTCACGAGGGAGAGGAGACGAAGAGAGTCAGACTAGGTGCTGAAGCAGCGTGGTCGAAATCTTCCCTAGCGCAATTTTCAGATTGAAATTCATTTTGAACCAATCCGAAATTTTCCGAACCATTCTGGAAATTGTATACAAACAAAAGAGTTTCATATCCATCTAATCTGAAGGAAGTTTTCAATTCGAATTAATCCGAGGCCCATTCAAAATAAATTTGAACATGTATTCCGAATGAATTCAGTCAATTCAAATTAATCTGAACTTTCAATCCGAATGAATCCGGTATATCCAAATAAACCCGAAGGATTTCGAAAAATTCGGATTCATTCGGAATGACCGTATTGATTCGAATTGAAAGTGCGGATTAATTCTAATTAATTCGGATTGACCGTATGCATTCGGATTACAAGTTCGGATTTATTTTGAATGGGAAACACCAAAAACGACGAACTCAATGAGCTCAGAAAACCCAATACTGTAGTACGTAATCCTCTACAAATAAGAAGAGTTAGGAGAGCGTCCTGGAGGCAGCACAATGTTGGAGGAAACGCCTCACGTGGCAACTTAAACAGATTCTGGCACAACAAATCCAGTGATGCCAAAAGTGGTAGCCTACGTGCGCACTGCACGTTGAATATCCGCTGAAGAAATGTTGCCATTGGTCAAGATTTGGCGCGTGATTCAAAATCAATTTAATTTAATTCAGTTTTGAATTGCGCGCCAAATTTTAACCAATGGCAATATTTCTCCAGCGGGTATTCAACGTGTAGTGCGCACGTAGGCTGTCGCTTTTGGCATCACTGAACAAATCTGAAAACGTGTCACGACGACGAGAGGGCAGGAAAAGACTGAGCGAGGTAGACGCTTCATTTGGCTTAGGTAGCGCTAGCGTCTCTAGTTCAGGTGACAGGTCACGTGATTCGGTCCACCAGAATCTAAATTCAGATGGTTCACTATACCTCCGTTACACACCGAGCCAATTCTTGTTTCTGAATTACCGAAAACAAAACAAAACACTTACATTGTAGAAGTTTGAACTCTTTTCGGTGATCGTCAATCAAAAAGTTCCGAGGAAACCAAGAAAAACTTTCATTGTTGAAAAACAAAGAAATGTCTTTACACACTGCAATGGAGTTGATACGTCAGTCAAACTCCATTAGTACACCTGTAACAGATTGGTGCAACATATATTATCTCTAGTGGAAATTCGAATGTATTAATTCTAAGTTACCTACACTGTTCCGGATAGCCTCGCATCTCGAATAGCCCCAGTTTCTCCTAACATGAAATAATTCTGAGCTTAGTTTATCTGATTACAATATTTGTTAGGTACACTAAGGTAATCGAATATTAAACAAATATTTATTATCTTTCAGATTCAAGTCTATGGCTTCAATGCAGAGCTCTACCACAACTTGAGTGAAGCGCAGCACAAAAGTCAGGGACTTGTCGCTATTTCACTGATGGTTCAGGTAAATATACTCTCCAATTAAAAATAAAAAAATAAATAAATAAAAATATGGGTGTATGGTATGGTACTTATCGACCACTGACTATTTACTTCAACAAAAAATACATAATCTATTTATATTATTGTAGAAAGAAAATTAAGAAACAGAATTGCTCACATGGTATCACATGCCCTTAATTTTGTTTACATTTAACACGAGTTTAAATATGTTTGCGATGATCGTTTTCGATTAGATAACAATTAAACATCACGCTAAATTTATTTGCGGAAAACACGGAAGCGTGTTAGACTAGCACTGAGTGGTGACCCCTGCATCGTTTACTGAGGGGTTAAATCGATTTTGGGAAGCCGCTAAATTGGCAATTATGTCGGTAGTTAAGGATCTCTACGTTTACTTCAACAACCACAACTTGAGTACTGATGACGCTAAACGACTAGAATTAAGCCTGGAGAATTGCCTCAGGGGCAGGGCGACGTATATAGGTCGTCATTAAAAGAAAAGATTCTATAACTTTTCAGAGATTTATAAACAACTGAGATATATGTACATGTATAAAAAATATATTTAAGTCCTGTGATATGTCATCCCGCATTATCTTTCTAGAATTTTTGCCGGTACAGCGTTATTCGTCAGCCTGCATTCGATGATGAGTTGGAGTGAAGTACAGTGAAGCAAAAAAAGTGCCTATGGATAAATCAAGTTTTTAAAAATGTTACGCGTTTAGACGTTTTTTTTCGTGAAGTTAATGTATATTAAATTCCGCATCGTTACATCGGAGGACTCAAAGTCATCTGAATTTTTTCATAGTCAACTTAGGCTACTCAAATTTATCTATAAAGACAGCCGAAATCTTTTAATTTTAATCTGAATTATATGACATACTTAAAATCAATTGCTAAGTATCACTCACACTCATCTGGAGTCATGTAAAAAATTAACAGAGATTATTCAAAATCATCAGAGGTAATTTAAAGTCAACTGAGTTCTCTAAAGTTTAGCTCAAGTCAACCTAAGACATCGAAAATCACTCAATGTCAACTGAGAATACTCAAATTCAACTGAATCACTGAAAGTCATCTTAATTTATCCAAAGTAAAGTGAGGCCACTGAAAGTCAACTGAGATCATCGAAAGTCATTTTAGGTATAAGCAGCGATTGCTACTCTTATTCATAAGAAGGAGTGTGGGGGGTGTGGTTCCCGCTGGGACGGGTGAATTCAATAAAGACTGCATGTTTTACAATTAAAGTTAACTCATTTATCAGTAACCAATACAATCTTATAAGAGACAAAGGAAAAAAGGTCTACCTTCTCTCACAAACCAAAGGACGAAGTGAGTCAGAATCATATGAGAGAATGGCGTCGTGTAGGCTCCTTCACAGTGGCGAAATCGGATCAATCAAAAAGGCCTCCAAAGTAACTAATACACAGACCAAAACGTTTCAGCAAAAAAGACAGTGTCCTGGGTACATCATCAAAATGGCCGACAAATGGCTCAACGAGGCAGCAAAGGCGGGCAGCTCATATATGCAAGATTCATGGTCTATGTCCATAGATAATTTAATAGTTAGAAGCCAGGTCCGAAAGAAAGAACTGCACTTAGAGTCGTTAAGTTCATTTATTCAATTAGCAGAGTGATAAGAGACACATGTTCACGCTGCTACCGTTTGACACAAAGTGGATGAGAACGTGGCGTCGGTTCGTTACAAAGGTGGGGGTGACTAGAAGAGTCAACCATAGAGTATATGTTCTTATAGATAGGAACTCACTGCTGAAATACGGATAAAGTAGATCCCTACACTCAAGCGAAGACGATGCCATCAAGCGTGGGCAAATGGTACGAAGAGACTGAGAGAGATTGACCGGACTGGGTAGAAGCTACGCTCGGGCTTGGGAGTACCAGCGTCTCCCGCTCAGGTTACGTGGTTTGTACAACCAGGGCCAAAACTATGAGGGGTTCAATGTAACTCTGTTACAGAGGTTTTTCGAATTAATCTGAACCCATGTAAAATTTTCTGAAATCATTCAAAATCAAATGACATCATACTTGTCCGAAGATATTTAAAGTCAACTGTAATCTACCTACATTATCTGAACATATCTATCAATCATTAAAATAATCCACTGAGTTCGCTCACATTTATCTGGAATTATCCAAAGACAAATTAAGTCAACTTGAATCATTTAAAGTTAGTAAAAAAAATCAACTCCTCACACTTAAATTCAATTGGAGTCATTCCAAGTCAAATATAAATAAATCTTTATGATTTTAGTACGGACTGAAACTGTGACTAAACATATAGTGAAAATGTATAATACATAAAATCATAGAAAATGGTCTTACATTCAGCTTCTTCATAAACATCATTTTCTTGCAATTTCTTGTTTCTAATATTTGTTATGCGTTCTTTATAAGCTTCGGAGCTAGAACGATCGACTATGGCACTGATATACATGACTGTATGTCGCCTTGTCGCTGCCCGAAATGCTCTATTGTATCGTATTTTAGAACCACTTATGGACTTCTCCGACCAAAATAACGGTCTCTACCATATTCCTAAGGATGTAATGTATGCAAAGCCAATGTTTTTAAAAAATCGAATTATTGAAAAAATAAACCCAGGCTGATCCGTAAAATCAATTGAGGATACTAAAATTAGTAAGATTAAATCAACCTTATTCTTCTGAAGTTACTTAGGGTCATCTAAACATACTTATTTAGTAGTACATTGTCTCCCCCTACTCATACACGATTCTTTTTTTAACATTCCTATGATTTGGGCAATTTTCAAAAAAATCAAAAATTTATTTAGCATACTCGTCCGCCATATTGCATCAACCATTTTTTTAATTTTCTGATACCAGATTCGTAATTAGACACCTCGAAAACTCCCTTACACTAATTTGGAAAAGAATCAAAAATTTATTTAGCATACTCCTCCGCCATATTGGATCCGCCATTTTGTTTTTGAAATTTTTGACACGGGATTCGTAATCAGCAACCCCAAAAACCTCAAAGTAAGAAAATTTGGCCCATTTTATGAACATTTTATAGTTTTGGTTAGCTTTTCAGGATTTGGTCCCACTGTGCGGTGTCAAAAATTTAAAAATCAAAATGGCAGATTGTGGCAAAGTTTTCTTTTTGATTCCATTAACTAACGCTATGCTTTACAAGATCTAATGAGCCCGGTAGTCCGACAATGCCCCGCAACTCAACTTTTTTCTAAATGTTTGCTTCATTTGGTTCAATTTTATTTAATTTTTTCACCTTATTCTTAATTTTCTTATATAGTAATACTGTAACTATTATATTAGTGATTTATATTCAAATAGTGCTTACCGCTAGAAGATGAATACATTTTTTAGAATTGAAAAATCTTGAGTCTATGATTTTCTGTAAACTTCGAAACACAAAACCAGTTTTGGCACCACGAAAGTGCCAGGTGTTCACGGAACAAAGGCCACTTTCAAACTACTATAAACTGACTCAGTGCCTGGGAAAGTTCAGAAGGTGTTAATTATTTCTAAAAGGTTCGAAGTGAAAACTTAAGATTCACTCAACAAGGATTCAAAAAGTAATCAATCGACGAATTTTCAAAACTTGGAGGTATGTTAACGTTTTATATATATTATTATATTGCATTTCATATTCATTATTATTATATATTCTTGTATATAATTTTATATTAATTACCAAGTTAGCAAAAAATATTAGAAACGTTTATTGAACGTTCGAAAAACTTTTGAGGAACGGTTCTGAAATCCAGAAAATGATTCTAAAATGTACTTAAAACGTTTCTAGATCATCAGACATAGGGATGCAGTAACCCAAATATCTGATGACGTTTTTACGACATCGTAAAGATATCCTATGTCTCTGTCGCCAAATTATCTTTAAGACATTTTTAAAACATTTTAATGTCGCAAATATGTTATTACGTCAACTTATAACAGGGACATAGGATGTTTTTACGGTGTCTGAAAAATTTCGTAAAGATATCTTCAAATTTTTTTACCACAGGGGACCATTTCTGAGAGATATTTATACACTCCAAAAACGTTTCTAATATCGTTTGCCCTTTGCTCACTATTTTCTTATTAAGTAAAGTATTGTTTCTATTTTACAATTTAATTGTTCTCTTAATATAAAGCAATATTAAACAATCCAGTCAAACATAAATGGTCGATATGTCGTCAATGCCGCCGTATGATCGTTGAATTTGATGTCAGGTTTCAACCACGTTTATTATGCTTCGAAGTTAATTTAAAAGTGAATATTGAGTGTATTTTCTATGATTTTCGCAAAGCAATGAACAATTTGACAGATTTTAAAATCGTCCAACTTGGCGACAAAAAACCGTCGACTTGACGATAAGATGAACATTTTTTCGAGTTTCAACGAAGTTGTTTCCACGTCATATCGACCATTCATTTCTGACTGGGAATAGTTTAATTAAAACACCCTTTCCCTTATCATTTTCATCTATCTGTATTCCTACCAAGAATTGCCTTTATCTTAATGAAAATTTTACAAAAATCTAATATTTATCCACATTGTTTGCTTTATTTTGCAGAATATCCAACATCTTCAAAATGCCGAAGCATTATTGTGATTATTGCGATACGCACCTCGTGAATGATTCGCCAAGTGTAAGAAAAACTCACTGCGCAGGAAAGAAACACAAGGACAACGTAAAATACTTTTATCAAAGCTGGTTGGGAGACCAAACGCAGAAATTAATTGATACGACTACAGCAGCATTCAAAACGAAAAAATTGCAAATGCCTGCGACGGCTGCCACTCCACTTTCTACGAATTATTATGGATGAGTGCCAAAACCTCCTGATGTACTTCAGGGATCAGCTTCGATGCCTCCAACGATGATGGGGCCCTTATGGTCCAATTCCTCCAATGTTGAGGCCTCATGGTCCTATGTATACGATAATAATGGGACCTCCTGATCCAATGCCTCCGATGATGTTCGGGCACGATGTTCATAGTCCTACGGTTCCAGACCTTGGATCCGCTCCTGTGTTAGAACAGGAAAAAATCCTATGAGATAACATTGGAATAAAACATTCGGGTTTGTAAAAGAATTTAATGTAAATAAATGAGAGTTGATTTTATGAATTTTTATTTTGTTTTTATACTATGGCTTTTTCCCCTTCCCTTCCCAGTGGACACAAAGCTTGACAATACATTTAAGAAATTTTTAAAACAACTTTACGACATCCTATACCCATCCCTGCTGGAAGTAAAGACATATAAATTCTATCACTTTCTATCGCCTTCTATCTCTCGCCTATCCCCGTCTATCTCTTTCTATCTCTATATCAATCCACATCCACGCCTATCAATCTCCACGCGGATTCCTTTCTATCTCTTGTTTATCCCTGTCTATCTATTTCTATCTCCATCCCAATCCATCAACGCCAATCTCTTTCAATCCCCAATTATCTATTTCTTTCTATCTCTATATATACATGCCTATCCCTTTATATCTCCTTGTCAATCTCAGTTCGTTTCTATCTCTTTCAATCTCCAGTTCCCTATCCCTTTCTATCTCCTTTTCAAACACCGTTCTCTCCTATCTCTTTCAATCCCCACTTTTTTATTTCTCTGTATCTCTATATATACAATTCTATCCCTTTCTATCTCCTTGTCAATCAAAATTGCTCTTATTTCTTTCAATCCTCACGTCTATATCCCCTTTTATCTCTCACCTATACTTGACTATCTTTTGCTATCTCCTTATTAATCTCAATTCGCTCTCTCTCTCTCCTATTCTGATCTATACCTTTCTATCTCCTTGTCAATCAAAATATGCTCCTACCTAGTTTAATATCCACTTTTCTATTCCTTTTAATTGAAATTTACTTCTATCTGTTTCAATCTCAGGATTTCTATACCAGCCTATTTCTAAACCTATCTTTTTGAATGTTTCTTTCTCTGTCAGCATATACTTCAGTGGTATGATTAGAATAATATGTATGTACAAAATATTGCAGTTATAAAATTATTATGAATGTTTAAAAAATGAAAATTAATAAGTTAATAAAGAGTGATAGCATTAGGTATAGAAAGACATAGAAATGTTCTATCTCTGTCTATCTCTTTACTTCCAGCAGGGATGTCGTTAAGATGTCTTTACGATGTCAAAAAGACATTGTCAAATCCATTGCGGTGTCTTTGACATTGTCAAAGACATCGCAAAGACATCTTAACGACATGTACTGCTCATATGTATATGAATTGATAATCCTTTCGAACAACTTCAGACGAGTTCAGTTGTGTTTAAAGTAAAATCAGAACGGTTTCTGTTTGACCTGGTTATATTCTTGAGTTTTCCGCAAACTTTGAAAACTTTGTCTTCCTTGTCGACGCCATTAACAGTTTCAAAAATATTCACGAGTTTTCCCAGCTGTTTGTCTAGAGCAAGCTGCGGCAGAGTACATCAACGTCATTCTTCTCTCTTCGATGCCTTTTCTAACCCCTTTTCTCACGCGCAGTCGACGGCTTGGCGGTTGAAAGCAAGCGAGTTTCCTTCAAAACTTGGTAATTTATTCTTGGATTCTCTTAACCACTTTAACCCCAGACTGGTGGGAAATTCCCCGCATGTTTGTTTTTAGCTTTCCCTTTTCCACTTGTCCTTCGGATTGTCAGTTTAGGATGTCGTCGAGTGGATTGAAAAAATAACTGATCTCGATCTGTTTTTGTATATCTCGCCTTTAAATCAACATCATTAAAAATTTCCTGCAGTTCAATTTTATCTGAAGTCTTCCAAATTGTCCAAATTTGTTAAATTTTGACCAAAATTGTATAGAATTTTTCAATGTTGCCCAAACTTGTCCAATCATATCCAAATTTGGTCAACTTTGTTCAAGTTTACTCCAGCTTATCCAATTTTGTCTAAACTAGTTCACTCATATTCAAACTTATCCACTCTTGTTCAAACTTGTTCAACCTTGTCAAATTTTGTATTTGGTAATTTTTCAAGAACACTTTGTTTTCTTTGGCCAAGTTCACAAATAATTTAGAATAAATTTAAGTAGTTTATATGTTTATTATACCACTTTTATCAAATAGAACAAACTTTTTTTAAGAGACGGTGTAAATTATTATATAACCAAATTTAGTTTCCCAACTTCACATACTTTCGCAATAATAAATATATGCCATTTATCTCTGTTTCGTACAGATGCAGGCTAAAAAGTTTGGATAAAATGGAGGATAAAATGATTATTATTGCGTGCGTAAAATTCGGGAAACTAAATTGCCGTTATGGTAAAGTATCACATATCCTTAAAAGCTAAAACAACTTTGTTTTGTAGTTATTTAAAACTCAGTTCTAAAGAAGGTCGACTTTCATATCTTTGACATGGTCGCAGGAAATTTTACCTTATTTTAAAAAATCTTCCGAATTACCGGAGTATTACTTCTCTTTCCTATATAAAAAAAAGTAGTGTAACGAAATGACTCGAAAATCTCGCATACATTGTTGTTGCAAACCTGTTGGCTTCTGAATGACGAATAAGAAGAAGGAAAAGAAAATAATCGCGCATGTTTGTTTGATCGTCCCTTACAATTTCACGAAAATCTTCGAAATCACTCAAAGTTTATTGGAATCTTTTAAAATTCTACGAGATTGTTTCAAAATCCTAAAAATCCTTTGAATTTCGTAAAAATTCCTTGAAAATCGACGAAATCCCTTAAAATTCCTAGAAATGTCTTAAAATTCCTCTTTAAAAATGTGATATAACAAAATGTCCAAAAATCTCGCATATAGTACATTATTTTTTCAAAAATAATTGTCTTTTGAATGATTTGAAGTTGTAGGAAGGAAAAATAAAAATCGCGCGCATAGCATGCGTGTTGATTCAATAGTTTTTTAAAAATCCCATAATCATCACTTTTCCTTCGACCACAAACGTGAATTCGCCACATTAGTCTGGAAACTCAGAAGTGTAAAGATTCAAAAAGTTTCTCGTTCTGCGAAATTCCAGTTGCTCGATCGATCGAGCAAAGATCGAACGTCTTCCAAGTCGTTTGCATTCATGAGATGCAAGTCATGGCATTTAAGTGCCGATTTACTTTGAAATACTTCTCGCCCCGAAGTGAGAAAAAAATTCCGAGTTTGCAAGTTAGGAAGCGCGGAAAATGTTAACTGGCAATTAAATTTGAATTGAATTATAGCTACAGGCGAATTATTGAACAGTGGATCTCCCTCATAGTCTTTTGCCTTCACTACAAAATTATGATTCCTTTTTGCATGTAAAAGTACTCCTGGAATTCTTAAATATTCTAAACCAGAAGCTTGACTCTCTTTCGAATATCAAATTAAGAGTTGAGACTCCGGAGATTGTCTACCGACTCAAGAGTAGTGCAAGCAGAGGAGCGAAGGGGTATTCGCTCATTTAGATTTCCGGCCTCGAGGCACCTTTGGGTATAATCTGTTTGAATTACAGTCGTCAACCCATCCCAGTCACTCCTTTACGATCTGTTCATCGAAAGATCGAGTACCTGTTAAAGGAAACCAACTAGCGGTAGCCGGGCCGTTCAAACGTCCTACAATATTCAAATTTCATTTTATAGTCTGCTTTAAACGCTTCTGAAATTTATTCATTCTTCATTATCGAAAAGAATTTGTGAGTCGAACATCATCATTCGATTTAAATTCAAACCCTTTAGACTGCTTCAGTAGTAAATATTATTTCGACACAGGAAAAAAAAATCTTGAAAGATTTCATGGTATAATAACTGACTTTGCTGTTAATTTTTGTGTTTGCAAATCTCTTAATCACTTTGAATCAGTTTTGTTTTTGTATTATATATTGAACTAATTTAGATGAGATTGGACAGGACTAAACAAGATTGGATAAATTTGAACAAGCTTCAAGAAACTCGAAAATCATGAACAAGTTTTGACCTACCTGAACAAATTGGGACTTGGTTGGATCATTGTGGACAAGTTTCATTAATATTGGACAAGGCTCGACAAGGTTAAACAAATTTCAACAAAGTTGAATAAGTTTTGACAATTCTAAAGAAGTTCGAAAGAAACAGAAACACTGTAGACAATATTGGACTAGTTTCAACAGTTTCGATGAATTTTGAGAAGTCTACATAATTTTGGACAAGACTGTACAACTTCTGTCAATTCTGAACATGTGTCGATAAGTCCAAATAAAGTTAGACAAGTTTTAACAATTCCGAAAATGTTGTGACATGTTTGAACAAGTTTGCACATCACTGGACCTATTTGAACAAGTTTTGATAAGTCTGAAGAAGTCTAAATTGTTGGACAAGATTGGACAAGTTTTGGCAGATTGGACAAGACAAATTGGCAGAATTTGGACAAGTCGGTATAAGATTAGACAAACCTGAATAAGTTTGGGCCGGTTTAAAGTTTCTCAAATTTTGAGAATTATAAGTGGGAGTGTTTCTAAAGTTGAAAATTTTCTAAAGTCTTGGGAAATCCGATTAAACTTCGACCTTTTATGGTAAGGCTCCCAACCCCCAATCTTTCGTTTATATTACATTCTTGCGTATGAACGCATTAAGAGCCTAGACTTTGTTTTCGTTGGCCGTTATTCTTTTATTATTTCGCCGTTTATTGCCATCTTCCGTGCTGGTCAGGCGAAGGATATCTTTTATAGATGGCTTTAATGGCAGCCGAGTATATATAAGTTCGAAACGACTCTTTACCTTTTCCTCTTTATGCGGTGCACTTAGCAGCCTTGAACAACCCCTTTCATGGGAAATCGATGGGAAACGAATTAGGGTTGACGAGAAAGAAAGAGGATCAAGTGACAAAGACATCGATATTTTCTGTTTCAGCTTGGCGACACGCCGAACCCGGAACTGCGGATAATAACCAGCGTGTTCAACAACGTGCTCTTCCGAGGTGAGTGAGGAAAAGGATTTATTACTCGTCGAATCGTAGCGTGTGGGGAAAATGGGGAAAAAGTCAGCGGAACGAATCACGCGCACGACTGCCTACCGATCGAACAGTCGATTTATTCCACTTAAGGGACGAACATTTAGCACAGTCATCACCCTTTTTCAATCGAGCCTTGTGTTTCACTCGAATAAAGCTCCATCGAATTATCAACTCGTGAATCCAAAATTCTCCTCGACTGAAAACTGCAGCACAATATCCATTTTTTACATACCCATCCGAGAGGTATTAGATTTGTGTAAAATTTGACATCGTCCCGTTTTAGCAAAAAGTATTTATTGCTGCAATCGTAAAGTGAGGAGATTTGTAAGAAGGCGAAATAATTACTATTAAAAATATTATGGTAAATTTAATCCTATACAGGGTGTCCCACCACCTAGTCCTGTGAAAAGTTCTGTGACAAAATTTTATCCAGGTTTGGGCACAATAAAGCTTCAAATTTGGGCATAATGAATCAATCAGGAGAGATATTTAGCAAATACTTGTTCGTGTGAAAAGTGTTTTGCAAGATAGTGTGCGTGTTGGCGGCACACTTCAGCTTCGCCAAAAATTTCACATACACTCAACTCTCTCAAATCTTAATCTCTCAATTCTAAATTTCTCCGAAATCTTAACTATTTATTCTCTCAAATCT
>JAUEJJ010000002.1:4075171-4097184 GCA_032164275.1 Synergus coniferae
ATATTAGCTGGAGTTTTAGATTTTCTAGAACTGTTCTACGTTTTTCGTAGAATAGTTCAACGTAATTTAAAACCAAGGAGAGTTTAACTTTTAAAAAACTACACGCCGTATCCTCTACTATAGAACTAGGTCTAGAAAATTTAATGAACTTTTTTTCCGTGTATCACTCAGATAACCCTCTCTCCTCTTGAAAATGAAAATGAAAATCTGTAAGGCTCAGGATGTACCCTCCGATGTATGGTACCTTAGGACTCCTGCTCTCCCGCTGCACTTTCCCTCTCCTTACCAAAACCCCTATCACCCGGGACATCCACCTTACCTTAACCTTACTTTACCTTGGGACACCCCTTTATTTGAGATCCACCTCTGTGAATTCCCCTTAATGAGAATTTCTGTATCCCAAAAGGACCTCTATCCCTCAGAACACCCCTTCACCTCTTCCTTATAAACCCCCATATCCATCAGAACTCCACCTCTCATTTGTAATCAACTCCTCCACCTCTGTACTTCTCCTCTCCATAAGGTTTCCCACGGGACTTCCCCTCTCGTCAGGACTTCTTCCTGATTAATAAATCCCGTATCCCACGATTAAATTCCTCCCCACTTCCTCAGAAACTCCTACTCTCTATTGTTCTTCCCCTCTCCTTACTCAACCTGCTCTTCCTTAGAGCCTCCCCTCCCCACACTCTCGGGATTCACTATCTCTCTAAGAATCACACCTATGTCTCTTATGCTCCAAAATCTCCCCTTTTCTTCAGAATTATACATCTACCTCTAGCCTCTCCCTCTACCTCAGGATACCCACTTCCCTGCTGCAAGTAAAGAGATAGGAAGAGATAGGAAGATAGAAAGAGATAGAACTTTTCTATCTCTTCCAAGTATCCATTTTGCATCCCCAAAACGCTATCTCTTTCTACCCACTATTGTATTCCCGTGTCCGGTGATATCTATCTCTTCCTATCCTTCAGTCAATCCCTGTGTCTGGTAATAACTAATATCTATCTCTTCCTATCCCTCAGTCTATCCCTATTTCTGGTAATATCTATTTCTTTCTATCTCTTAGTCCATCTCTATGCAAAAATATTTTATTTCTTTCCATCCCTAAATCTATCTCCCTTGCTAGAAATTTGTATTTCTTTCTATCCCTAAGGCTATCTCTCCCTTATTAACTTATTACTTTTCATATTTTAAACATTCATAATAATTTTATAACTGCACTATTTTGTACATATATTTTATAATAATCATACCACTATGTAACTTATCTAACACTGAAAAATCCGCATCTATAGAAACGCGAACCCGCGCACAATGAGTTCACTGTCCAACGCTTAGTCCACCTTTTTAAATCTTTTTGTCAGTCGTTATAATTACTAACTTATCTCTTTTAATCTCCTTACTTCTATCACAGCCTATCTCTCATCTATGCAGGTCTATCTCTTACAATCTCTTTGTCAGTATAATCACAAACCTATCTAACTCAATCCCGTCTTTCCTCTATCTTATTCCATTCCTTGTCAGCTACACTATCCACTTAATATTTCCTTGTGCCAATATTGTTCCACTGCTTTATCTTTTAATCCGTTCTTCTGTATCTCATAGATGTATTTATTTTTGTTCATTGAAAGAGATAAGAACAATTTTGATTGAAAAGGAGATAGAAAGGTATAGACGAGAATAGGCGAAAAATAGGAAGGAACAGAAAAGTGGGGATTGAAAGAGATGGGAGGGAAGTGATGTTGATAAGGAGATAGAAAGTGGTAGACAGGAATAGGGGAGAGATAGGAAAGAATAGAGAAGTTGCGATTAAAAGAGGTAGGAGCGAATTCTGGTTGACCAGGAGATAGAAAGAGATAAACTGGAATAGGTGAGAGATAGAAAGGGATAGAAAACAGGAGATTGAAAGGGATAAAAAGGTATGTATGGAGATAGAAAGAGATAGAGAAGTGGAGATTAAAAGAGGTAGGCGTAAATGTGGATTGAGATGGAGATAGAAAGAGATAGACAAGAGATAGAAAGGGATAAAAAAAAGGAGATTCAAAGAAATAGACGTAGATGTGGATTGGTATGGAGATAGAAAAAGATAGACGGGGATAGGATAGAGATAGAGAGGGATAAACAATCTTTATCCCTTTATATCTTAGAGATAGAAGGAGATTGGAAGGAATTGGATTTCTATCTCTGTGCTTCCAGCAGGGTTCCCTCTCCTCAATGAAAGGCACGGTTAGTAGAGTCGAATATTATAATTTTGAGAATTTTATATTGGAATATTGAGATAATATTCTAAAAAGCTTATTAGCATTAGGTATAAAACACTTTTCCGTTTGTTAGTTTTAATTAATAGATTTCATGTTAACTTCGAAATAAAGGAAAAGAAAAGATATGAAAAAAAGTAAACCTAAGGTGTGACGGGCTGGATTCACGATCTGAAAAATTTTACTTTAAGATACTTGTATACGTAGGTCGAGAATCTGCCGTGATAATTTGTCTCTTCGTTTCGACGTTAGATCCTATTCATAATTATGGTATTGATCAGGTGGGGCGAAACTATTTTTGTGACACCCATGCTCACCTGCAGGCTGTCACTCGGCTGAAAATTGCTGAATTGCAATTCCCACACTTTTGTGATGTTAATTCTCGATTACCAGATACACACCATGATATTTGATGACCTTTTCCTTTATACATTCTCTAATTTTCCAAACCATACAATTAGTAATTTTCCTAAACGAAATATTCATTCCTTTATTTGGAAACTTTTGAAAAATATGTATGGCAATTGTAGTTTTATAATTTGGTGATTTGTAGTTTATTATCTCCGAATAATTGAATCTCTTATTGTTAGATAAATTGATTAAATTAATATTCAATTCAATAATTTTTAATGTTTAGTGTTTGAATTTATTTCAGTGAAATTGAAAATTTGTTCTCATGTGTATCTTTGCACGAAGGGTGGCCATTAATAAAAAAAATTCTTACACTGTGATACACATGTTTTGACAATGATTTAAAGTGATTTCGAAATTTTCAAAAACGGTATTGCTTTGAATTGAAAGGGTTGTGAATTTAAGTTAAATTGTCTACACTTTAATCCGAAACAATTCTGCAGGATTGAATCTGAATTGAAATATTGATAATTTTATTTCAAGGAAGATATTAAATTGACTTCAGAATTAACTTGACTTCAAATGTATCACCTCCGTCAGGATTAGAACGTGTTCATTCTTAGCAGCAGGATTTATCAGGATTGATACGAGAACTAACGTTAGTCGATAAAATGAATTGAAATTGTTACGTTCAAAAACGACATTGCTCTGGATTAAAAGAGTTGAAAAATCGCCCATATCCCAACTACTTTCTATTCAGTTTAATCTATTCCTTCTTACCGGCTTGTCTACTTTGTCAGTTTTTTTGAAAGGTATTTGAAGTAACCTTTTTTTGGGGTGGAGAGGTATCTGAAATAATATTTAAGTATCTAGTTCTTCAACATATTTGAAATAATGCAGATAAGATGCAAATAAAGAACAAACGTCTGTTGACAGGTGACAAGGCTCAGGTCCGCCACTTATCTCTGAGGACTTTGCTTCCCGATACACCCGGTTATATGACCTACGAAGGAAGCACAACCCACCCCGGATGTTGGGAAACTGCTGTTTGGCTCGTCCTCAACAAACCTATTTACATCACTGCTCAGGAGGTAAGATAGTTTTGTCAAACTTATTTACTCCTTTGAGAATACGATTGGCTAAGCATAAATTGATTGTCAACCTCTCTGTTCAAAGTTATACGCCCTGAGACAACTGATGCAAGGACCGGTCAACGCACCAAAGGCTCCCCTCGGGAACAACTCCAGACCACTGCAGGGACTCCACCACAGAACTGTCAGGACAAATATTGATTTCCACAAGGTAAAAGGAATCCCAAGTTCTACCAACCAGGAAACTATTGTTAGGGATATCTTGGAGCAAACATGTTCCAAAAAGATATAAACAAGATCACTTTATGTGGATTTGTATCTTTCTGCCTACCTGCGCATCTTTTTGGTCGAATACGCGAAACAAAAAGAGAATTATGTGTTTATAAAGTTTTCAGTATTCTTTTTGATCCACCATAACTTGGGACTGGATTAACGTATTGGCATGTTTTTTTTTTTTAATGCATGTATTGATAGGTAGATTAACTTACACATATGAAGATTTTCATTTTCTAAATTTAGACGAGGATAACCATAATAACCATAACAATCATTAATATTTTTTTTATTCATCATAACTTTGGATAGAATTAACATACATATCTGCATGTTCTTTTTTTTTAATACGTGTAATGATAGCTAGATTAACATTGGCATATTAAAATTCGCATTTGCGAAATACATCTGAGGATAACCATGAAAAATATGACATTGAAGCTTGATATTTTACCCGTATTTGATATTTCAGTCATTTTTTGAATTGAAAATGTTAGAACTGATGAAAAATTTATAAAAATAAATTGTTTACTTCCAATTAAGTCATAAATAAATAATATATTGGCACTCAAAAGTAAGTGTTATGGTGAATTTAAAAAAAAATAAACTTCCTATATTTTTCAAACTCTGTACCGATGTTGGTGTATTTGAAGTGTTGATTATGGATACATTCATGAAAATACCCAAAAGTGAAATACCATTTCCCTTTACCATTTTCTTTACTGTCTTCCCCTTCCCCTTTACCATAATTTTCCTTTAACATATCCCTTTAACATGTTTTTCGCATCCACTTTACCATTTCTCTTTACCATGTTTTCCCCTTCCCTTTTACCATGATTTCCCTTTACCATTTCCCTTTACCATTTTGCTTTAGTAATTCCATTTACAATGATTTATTAAATACAATAAATAATTAAAAATATGTCACTAAAAATAAAATAATAAAAAAATTTTTTAATTAAAAAAAGTCGAATACGCTGTAAGTAAAAAATGATAAACAAGATTTAATTATTAACTATTACAATAATAATAATATTTATTAATATTTGAGAAAAAAAGTTTCATTAGCATATTCGACAGATGTCGAATGTTGTAAAATTAATACATATCGACATTGTTGAATACGTTAATGAAAATTTTTTTCTCAAGTAATTAATAAATATTATTATTTTAAGATTACTAAAAATGTCAAGGGATTTTAAAATGTAAATGATTTGGGTCCCTGGAGAACTTTTTAAGCTTACTAAAATCTCGTGTTAAACTGCATGAAATCTATTGAATTTGAATTGTTCGAAACTTATCTAAAACAATCTGTAGCTGGACGTTTAATCTTTAAACTCTTAGAAGTCGTAATAACCAATTAAAAGACTTCAGAACAAATCTTTGAATAGTTCAAAACAGTTCGAAACTCTATAATGACATCATTTAATGCGCGTTAGAAGATGTCGGAAAGAGTTTGGAACATTTTTGAAACAGCTGAAACTTGCCTGAAGTAGCTTAAAACTGGTCTGAAGCCGTTCGAAACTCTATCAAACATCAAACATCAGATTGATGGCATTCGAAACTATTTGAAGCTTGTCTGAAGCAGTCAGAAACTGTCTTAAAACAGTTTT
Organism: Synergus coniferae; assembly: GCA_032164275.1. Taxonomy (NCBI): domain Eukaryota; kingdom Metazoa; phylum Arthropoda; class Insecta; order Hymenoptera; family Cynipidae; genus Synergus; species Synergus coniferae. The sequence goes on from JAUEJJ010000002.1 coordinate 4,080,755, forward strand.
TAAACTTGCCTGAAGTATTTTTACACTAGTCTAAAACAGTTCAAAATTTATTTAAAGTAGTTCGTAACTATATGAAACGAAATCTACAAATTCTGAGAAGTCAAACCGAACAGAAAAGATCCGGAATAAAAACCCAGTGGGCACAAACTCTGGCGACGTCCTTACGACGTTACGAAATTTTTACGACATCGTAAATACATCCTACGTGTATGTCCATGCCGTTAAAATGTTTTTGCGATGTCGTAAAGACGTCTTAGGATTTGACAATGTCTTATCCATATCGTAAAGACATCTTAACGACATGGACATAGGATGTCACAAAGTTGTCGTAAAGATGTCACAACGATGTCGCAAAGATATCGTCAATTTTTGTGCCCCCTTGGGAAATAATCCCTAAATTCTAAACTATGACATCAATTTAAAAAATTCAGAAAAGGTTCGGAACAGTACGAAACATGTTTGAAACTGGTTTGAAATCATTTCAAACTTGTCCAAAACGTAAGAAAACATTTCTGAAACAGTTTAAAACTTATTTACAGCCATTTGAAATTTTACGAAACTTAATTCTAAAATTCTGCTAGAAAATATTTCTTTAGCGTCAGAACACGTCCGAAACAGTCCGAAACTTGTCTGGCAGAGGTCAAAATACATTAAAACTACATTACTCAAATTTTAAGGCAATACTAATCTTATTTACAAAAATAATTCAAAACCTTTTGGGACCAGTTTATAAGAGTTAGAAACGTTTCAAAAGATTAATAAATCCTCAATTTCTTTTCTTTTATAGCAGCAGCCAGAAGCCAAATGTCCAACAATGGCCAAAGACATGAAATACAAAGGTAAACTGCAGCCTTCTTTTTCAGAACAAACCCAGTGGGCATAAAATTTAACGACGTCTTTACGACATCGTTACGACATCTATACGACAATTTTACGACAACCTATGTCCGTGTCGTTGAGATGTCTTTACGATGTCCAAAATACATTGTCAAATTCTACGACGTCTTTACGAAATCGCAAAAACATCTTAACGACATGGACATTGGAAGTTTTTACGATGTCGTAAAAATGTCATAACTATGTCGTAAAGATTTTGCCAAATTTTGTGCCCACTGGGAATACTCAACATCCTTTTGATGAATAACATTAACTTTCCCCTTTACAGCCAACACATGGCGAGACGTTGGTGATTCCCATGCTCGGAATATTTACTGAGATTGGCTGAATGATGACGCTTGGCTTTTTCGTCCGGACGAAGACGTCAAGAAGTCAAATTGTGAAGATACGACGAAAAAGTTATTTTTTTATGGGGACTTCGAGTTCGATTGAGTGCTGCTAATGACAGTCCTACATGATCGAAAAATTTCAGCTTTCACAAACCGAGGAAGAATAGTGTAAAATACGAAAAAAGTAAACTGTTGGGTTGTTCATGTATGATATGCGTATTGTGTGTTTCAAATATACGTACACTGTTCGAATTACTTGCATGTAGTGTAAAATACATAAATTAGAACATTTTCCGAATGAAAAAAGTGAAAAAATTGGGAACGGATGCAAGTTCCTGTACGCAGTGCCGTAGCGGAAAATTTTGACACCCTGGGCAAAAGTAGATCAGAGCGCCCTTCATATACCCTCCACCCCGCGATCCCTCTACGCACAAAAATCATATTATTTCTAAAGAGGGCAGAGTTTATCTTAAATTTAACGCCATACTTGAAAAATTTCTGAAAAATATGTTCGAAAAAATTTTGAAAATTTGTCCGATTGACCTGCGCTTCCCGGAGTTTGCGCCCTGGTCATTCCGCTCTCGTTACGGTACTGCCTGTACGTAAAATATACCATAGAAGGATGAAAATATCGGTTTAAAAATAATTGTAAAAATTGTGTAAAAACAGGAATGAAAGTATATTGCAACAGTTTCAACTATTAATCAAATGTTCGTACTATGCTTTTCTCGATTTTGTATAATTTAAGGGTCTTGTATCTACATTTTAACCTGAAAATCGTCCTCTTTGTTTTACTCAACAAATATTACTCAATATATATTAATCAAATCGATACTTTTTAGCTCTGTTGTGATACTTCTCAGTGCGCAAAATTTGATGATGTCTTTACGACATCGTTACGATGTTTTTACAACTTTACGACATCATATGTCCATGTCGTTAAGATGTGTTTACGATGCCGAAAAGACATCGTCAAATTTTGTGCTGACTGAGTTATGCATACAGATAGAGAATAGTATAGTGTGTCACTGGGGGGAGATCTTTCTGTTTCTCTGGTGAGGGTAATGTTTTCAGGACGAGTCGTAGTCAAAAATACGACGAGTCTTGAAATCATTTTCCTCACCGTAGAAGCAGGAAGGTCTCCTCCGAGACATACACGATTCTTTTTTTTACACTCCTATGATTTAAGCAATTTTCATACGTCCTAAATTTTACGAATCATTCTCGAATTTGAATTCGAACGAAACACTAGCATTCCGATTTAATCCGATGAAATTTTCCAATCCGGATCAATCCTAAGCCCATTAAAAATCAATTCGAATTTGTAATCAGAATAAATTCGATTGATCCGACTTAATTAGATTTAATCTGAATTTCTTAAAGGCATTCGGATTGATTCAGATAGACGGGATATATTTGCATTGAAAGTTCAGATTAATTCAGATTAATTCGGATTAACTTGGATGAATTCTGATTAATTCGGAATGACTGAATTTTTATGGATTGATTCGGATTACAAGTTGGGAGTGATTTTTAAAGGACATCGAATTGAATCGATTTGAGTACTTTCTTCGGGTTAGATTGTAATGAAAATTTTTGGTTCGGATGCAAATTCCGGAATGATTTGTGTTGGTTCGGAATTAATTCTCAAACCGAGACATTCACCAAGGTGTTGAGTAAGATAAAGAAATCGAATTTTGAGGCTAAAATTTCGATTCAAAGACCCTTCAGCTAGGAAAAATGATATTGAAAATGTATATAATAGATGACTTTGAGTATAGGAACTTAGTAAAGGCGAATCGATAGAGCCGTAAGTAAAGCTGATTATACACATAAGAAGAACAATTAAAAACAATTTAAATCAATATCAGATAAGATTCTTTTTATAAGATTATTTTTTCAATTAAATTCGGTTTTACTGATTATAAACCAACTTGTCCAGTAACAAAAACAATAGTCTTATTAAAATTGACAATATCGAAATTAATCTAAAATGGTTTAAAGTATTGGCTTGATGATATCGATAATCCTGGACATATCCTGTCCATTAATATCTAAGCATACAACATCCAGAATTTAATTTTTTTAAGGGTGTTTGAACCAGTTCTGATGTAAAAATGCAATCTCCTCATTTTACTCAACAAATATTGCAAATTGATGTTTTTTTCGCTCTCTGGAACTACAGAGTATATAAATTTATACTTAGTTCAATTATTTGTTGAGTAAACTGAAAAAATTGTATTTTGAGATTAGAATTCGGATTCAAACAGCTTTAAGAAAAATCTGAAAATTCGAAATAAGAACGTTCGTCAATTATTTTATATCCCAGTTACGTTAGCCTAATAAAGTGTTCATATTCGAAAACGAGAAAGGACAAAGGAAATGAAACGTTTATGAAGAATTCAACAATACTCAAGTGACGGTCGTAAATTTGATTAGAGGATAATCAAATTCGTGAATCAAAATCGAATTCTCCTTTGGAAATTGTACTTTTTTACATTGTTTTACTGCTGTCTCTGGGGGTTGTTTATTCTTGAAAAACAAACAAGCGAGACGAAGGGAATCGCACAAAAGCATAAAACAAGCAAGAATATTACTGGAAACGTAGCATAGCAAAAGGAAGAAAAATCTTCCACCGCTTTTGTATATATAACGTACCTTTAGGCGTCAATCTAGAGAGTGTATAGAAGTCAAAAAACGGAATGAATTGTATTATACGAAAAGAATTAAATAAAACGCTTGATGAGAACCGTGGTTAAGGAATAATGATAATAAATAAACATATCGTTATATTGTAGAACTTGTGTTTAAATTCATTTTCGAACCTTGAAGCAGTGACTAGCAGTCAAGAAAATTTATTTTAATTGAGAGAGGAAATTGGTTATTTATTATTTATTCCAATTACCTGATATTTACTAAGCTACCGCCCCACCCCGCTTAAAAATCCTCCTAAATAATCCTTTTTCCGAATTATTTTATAGTTTTGCGCAATTCTCGTAATAATATCCTCAGGTTGAATAATAATATTCAACCTGAAATCTTCCTCCATGAAATTCTTTATTGAAGTTCTATATAGTTTTTAAACATTATTGTAACAATCCATTCCTCACCTTCCCCTTTTCCTATTATCAAACCCCCCTAAAAAACGTAATGCTTATCTACCCCCTCCGTAATACCCCTTCCCAATGGTCACAAAATTTGGTGATGTCTTTACGACATCACGACATTTTTACATCATAAAGACTTCCTATGTCCATGTCGTTAATATGTCTTTGCGATGTCGTAAAAACGTCGTAGGATTTGACAATGTCTTTTCTAAATCGTAAAGATATCTTAACGAGATGGACATAGGATGTCGCAATGATGTCGTAGAGACATCGTCAAATTTTGTGTATACTGGAGAGCGAACTAACGAAAGTATCCGCTTAAGGTACTGCCTGCTTTGTAGCTACAGAACTACCCTAGCGAAAGCTTCGGATTGAAATTCATTCCGAACGAATCCGAAATTTTCCGAATCATTCTGGAATTTGAATCCAAACTAAACAGTTTCATTACGATCTAATCCGAAGGAAGTTTTCAGTCCGAGTTAATCCGTGGTACATTAAAAATCAATCCGAACATTTAATCTGAATGAACCCGGTCAATCCGAATTAATCAGAATTAATCCGAACTTTCATCCGAATTAATCCGGTCAATCCGAATGAATCCGAATTTTTCGGAATCATTCGAATTCATTCGGATTGACCGGATTGAAAGTTCTGATTAACCGGATTCAATCGGATTAATTTGGATTGACCGACATCATTCAGATTGAAAGTTCGGATTAATACTGATTAATTCGTATTGACCGGATTCATTCGGATTAAAGGTTCTGATTGATTTTAAATGTGCTTCGGATTAATTCGGATTGAAAACTTCATTCGGATTAGGTCGGAATGAAACTGTTTGGTTTGAATACAAATTCCGGAATGATTTGTAACTTTTCACCATTCCCGTAATGATAATTTAATAATATACCCCCTCCCATAAATCTTCTTCTACAAGACGCTTTTTCGAATAGTTTTCACCCTTTCTGGTAACGCTAAGTTATCACCTTTCTTAGAATTCCATCTAAAGAATGTTTTTTTTACTATCCGCTAAGTTTGTTACTACTGTCTTTATGCTAAAATGCCCCCTCCTCTCTCTTCTTAAACGCCATCTAAATACGAAATTTTTCATCGTCTTTTCTTTTATTTTTTAACCCAGGGTCATAAGGGTAAGTCTATCTCCCCGAACAGAAAACATCCCCTAAATAAATCAATTCCTCCTATGTAATTATTTACAAATTTTATTTTCAGTTTTTAACAATTATCAGAAAAGTGAAACTCCACCCTTCGAGCCTAAAACTCCCCCTAAATAAATGAATGCTAATCTAACATTTCTCCAAATGTAACTTTTTACCAACTTTATTTTTAATTTTTAACCATTATCTTAACAATGGGTTTTCTCTACTCCGTACCCCATTCTACCATATAAACTCCTTCTGTGAAACTAACTCAAAATACTTTTTCTTCGACTAAATATAGCTTTAAGCAATTCATTAGACTGACGAAGAGGGGAATCCAGGAAAAGTTCCACTGTACAAGGTAAGTTTTCAAGAATCAAATGCACTTTTTTTTTAATGCAGTTCAAAAATTTAATAGAATGTTGGCAATATAAAAGAGATCAAGTGTTATTTTCATCTTTATACAAAAGAACTTAGGAACGTGTTTTAACGGGGTAGTCTGATAATTGAAACTTTTTTTAGGCCATTTGCGGGATTTTTTTTATAAGAAAAAAACATGCAATCATTTCAAATTTTTTATATGTTATTGTTTACATCTTAAAGTGTACAAAAACATGTTTTTGTTCTTATTTTCCAATACTTTGTTGTACTTTTTTACGACTAAAGTGAGCATCTTCAAAAAAAGGTATGTGGCTTGCTCGCAGAGCACTTCAGATGTGAAATTTTTGCAATACATATACTATCAATATATTGTGCTTCTGAAATAATTATAAATAAAAATTCGCTCCGCATTAATCCGGTCAATCCGAATGAATGCGAATTTTTCGGAATCATTCGGATTGATTCAGATAGACCGGGTTAATTCGAATCCATTCGGATTAAAAACTTTTATTGACGGGATTGACCAGATTCAATCGGATTGAAAGTTCGAATTAATTCTGATTAATTCGGATTGTTCGGATTCATTCGGATTAAAGGTTCGGATTGATTTTGAATAGGCCTCAGATTAATTCGGATTGAAAACTTTCTTCTGATTAGATCGGAATGAAACTGTTTGGTTCGGATACAAATTTGGATTGTTCAGATTCATTTGGATTAAAAGTTCGGATTGATTTTGAATGTGCTTCGGATTAATTCGGATTGAAAACTTCCTTCGGATTAGGTCAGAATGAAACTGTTTGGTGAGGATACAAATTCCGGAATTATTTGGATTAGTTCGGAATTAATTTCAATTCGAAGCTTTCACTAGGGGGGTTATTTGTAATTGTGAAAAATTTCCTTCTCATCTTTCAGTCTTCAAGTAATCAAAATTCACAGCTAATGTAATAAAAATAAATAATATCTCTGTCAAATCAAATCGATTAATTATAAGATTAATGCTTTTCAAATAAGCTTAATTGAAAAGTAAGGAAGTTATGATTATTAATAATTGTTAAAAATTAATTTATCCACTTTGTCTTCCAAACTTCGAAATTTAAAACTGTAGTAAGAAAGTGAATGGTTTCTTGTGTGATGTGTCGCAAAAAAATAAAATAATCTAATGTTAATACATTTAATTTTTAAGTATAAAATATGAGATCAAATTATTTTACTAAAATATTTAAAAATTTTGTTATTTTTCACTTTTTGAGGTTGAAACATGGAAGATTTACTATTTTGAAAGTCAATAGGAACATAACTTGAATTAATAAAGTTAATGAAATTAAATAACAATAAAAAAAGAAAACAATTATTATCCAACCTTAATGCTTCTTCCATGTGGAAGTAAATCATATTTGCTTCCAGGAATAAAAGTGTTCATTGAATGAGCATAAAAGTTGATTTAATTTCACAGCTATTTTTACTCTGTAAAGGTGTTCATTGTCTAAATGGAATTACGCCTACAGTACGAAACAATCCTCTTTTTATTATTACTTTTTGCGTAAAATGAAACGATTTTCAAGTTATTTTTCTAACTCTCCATTCTACGTACAAATTATTATATGAAAGTAATTATTTTTTCCCTCTTCAGAATTCCATTTAAGGTATTTTAAACTTTAAACTAATATTTTCAGATAGAATTCATCAAGTTTTTTGCAATTTTTTGTACAATTTAAGAATAAATTATACAACAATATTAGTATAAAAATGTCTAAGTTCCAGAAATTTGTACTTCATTGTTTTCTTTTTTTACTCGGGAAAGAGAAAATAAGAACATGTCCTCCAAGCAGAGCCGTCTTTAACCTATTGGAAGCCCTGGGCACATTAGGATAATGGGGCCCCTATGACTTTGACAAAGCACTAGGGACAGGAACTAGGGGCCCCTATCGATCGTGGGGCCTTGGGTACTTGCTCAGAGTGCCCAGTGGGAAAGAGGGGCCTGCTTCCAAGTTTTGTGAAGACCGACACATTGGTCATCAATATATACCGATTCAATAAATTTTTCACGAACTAGATAATATTATTTGGTGAAATGAACGTCAATATATAATATAAAAAAATAATCAAGGTTATTGGCTCAGCTACTCAAGTGAGATTCACGCGGACACGTTATAATCGATCCATGATGATGATTAACGTCAAGCAAGTGGTTTTTCATTTATACATTCAATCACATCGGAATGCATACAGTGCGAACGTTTCGCTGTGGCTTCGTGATTAATGGCTAAAATTTAGAATTCATTGAATACGAATGATTCAGCGGGGTAGAAACGCAGAAAATGCGAATGTGACGAGGTTTAACCGATCGATAGAACAAATAATTTCACGTGTTCACCAACCTGGAAAATTGCTAGCTCGTAGGACGTGAGCCCGAAATTTGTGAAAGGCAATCTAACAAAGATGAATAACAGTAAATGAAAGGAACTTTCAGGGAGAAGTACACGTTCGGAAAAGTCCGTTTTCCCAATCCAGTTTCTAAAATCACTTTTCACACTCAGTTTTCGAAACTCCCCTTTTCAAACAATTCTTCTCATCCTATTTTCTGAACCCACTTTTCCCACCTAGTTTCAAAAACAAACTCTCTCTCATAAATTTCCCAACCCCCTTTTCTCATCTACTTAAAAACGACTTACATCGTCCGCTTTTCTCACCCTATTTTCCAAACTCACTTTTCCCAACCATTTTATCAATCCCCTTTTCCAGAAAATCTTTTCCCTTCCAATATTCCATATTCTTAAAAACCACTTTTTTTCCATCCTATTTTCTAAACCCTCTACTTGCCAACACATTTTCTCGGCCCATTTTCCAATACCACTTTTTCTGCCTAATTTTCTAACACACTTTGCCAAACAAACTTTTTTATCCATCATTACATACGCATACTGTACATCGACGCGTCACGTGATATCCCCGCTCCTCACGAGAGTCGACCAGACCGACCTACAGACATAAAAGGGCTCGCAGTCACGTTATCCGACAGTTCGCTGAGAACTGCAAACCGACTTAGGTCGAAGTGCAGAGCTCAGCGATACTCACTTCTCTCCCTGGTAAATGGAGCAACTATACCACGGCAACCAGGAAACCGAGCCGAGACGCCGACGTGAATCTCGACTGAATGGCGCAACTACAGCCGTGATTCACTAGACAGAGGACGACATCGTCCAGTGTAACATGGCCGAAGCCATCCTCTGGGAGTCATCCTGTCTCGTTTAACATAGTCTACAGGAACTAGGGGAGATCCACCCAATCCACAACCAAATGGCGCAACTATGGCTGTGTATTGGGCAGAGGGGTTCGTGGGCTTCACACCCAACCTAACCTGGATCAAACCTGGGGGGACTCCATACCGACCGACCTGACTAGACCTAACCGACTCGCCGTGTCATCATAGGACCACCAGAGTGTCTCTCACCTCTTCTCTCTCTTCACTGTACCGCTTACCGCTTTTAGAGAGAGACGGGCTCAGAAGACGACTAACGCCTCGTCCACCGATAATCTGCGTACCGACACCGACCGATTACGTACCGATGTAATAACGCGTAAATCTTGTAACCGCTATCTCTCTTTCTTGCTCTGGCGTACACACATTTAAAATACCTAGAGTCACACACAGTCATATAATCACATTTTGTAATTACGTACATTAATTACATAATTACGTACTCACACTTAGCAATAGTTTAGATTTGTATTCTTATAAGAAAATATCATTTTGTCATTTTTATTTATTTCACACAATCCGAGTTCTTAATTTATTCCCAAATCTTGACCCTGGCTGACTGAAGCGTCCGCAGGGATAAATTAAATGAGAGGAGGGAAACCACTTCGTTACAATTCCATTTCCAAACCGGTTCCAAAAATTAAATTTTCCATCCAATTTTCCAAACCTACCTTTCGAAATCATATATTTTCCAAACTACAATTCTCACCCAATTTTCCAAGCACAATTTCCTAACCCATTTTCAATAAAAACTATTTTCCCACCTAGTTTACCAATCCCTTTTTTAGTAATATTTCATTCGATTTTCTATTAACCTTTTCCAACCCAGACTCGAAAACCACTTTTCCTCCAATTGTCCAAACCTCCCTTTCCAAACTTTCTTTTTAATACTATTTTACGTACCCTATTTTCCAAACACAGTTTTCCGAGACCATTCTTCAAACTCTTTTAAGTCTCTTTTCCCGAACACCGAGAAACTTCTTTTCCAACGATATTTTCCATCCCCCTTGCCAAACTCCCTTCAAACACTTTTTTCGACCCCCTTCCAATCCCTTTCTTCAACTATCTTTCTTAAAACTCCTTTCATCGCCCTTTTTTTCAACCTCTTTTCCAAACCCTCTTTTTTCAACTTATTTCCTAACTCTCTTTGTAAACTGTTTTCCCAAGAACTTTGAAAAACCACCTTTCTCACCATATTTTCAACTACCCTTTCATAATCCTATTATGATCATCTCATTTTACAAATTCCGATTTCTAAACCTCCTTCGTCCTACTCATTATTCAACTACCTTCTTAAGCCCTTTATAAACCCTTTTGCCAATATTCCTTTTCAAAACTCTTTTGTCATCCTTTTTCCGCAAAACTACGTATCAACAATCCTGTATCGTAGTAGAAATTAGTATTAGTTTTATACTAGTTTTTAATCAGGGTTTCCCTACGTCTGGTTAGCAACCAACTAGGAATCTTGTCAGACACTACTGAGGAATGCAATCTTATTATAACTTATTACTCTTGACTTTAATATATTATACTTCGAATCATTCCAGACTTGAATTTATAATGCGCCAGTCATTTATCTTTAGATAAATGACGAATCAGAAAAATAATCCTTGAATTCCTGAAATCCTAAAAATAGAAACTACTCAGGGTCATGGGCGGTGATAAAGCACAACGGACAAATCGAGACCAGATTTAAAAACGAGAAATGACTCGCATTTATTAATTATCCAAAAATAAAGTTAGCGCAATATTAAGTTCTTAATCAATTATAAATTAGACAAAAGGAAGGTAGCCGATCGCTCAGCAGAAGGCTGTTACAAATATTTAGTTTGCTTCTGAAACGGTGTATTTATAATAGTTTATAAGTAAGTTTGAATAATTCAGCAATAATTCACATTTTTCAATATTTTAAGAAAGAGAAGTTACAACTTATGAAAAGTAAGAGAATTTAAGCAAAGCAACAGGAAGAGAACACGTGTCAGGCACGCAAAGTGGCGTTACAATCATACCACATTTCTCGGAATTTACACAAAAGAACTGTTAATATTCCATTAAATTTCTGTCAGATAAACCATTAAAACGACATAATCATAGACGCAAGAGCACTCCTGGAAAAGAACAGAATACAAATTTTAATATTTCACACGATAATTATCCGATCACATGAGTAAGAAAGATGGCGAAGTTTGATGAGAGCAAGTTACGTAACAATCCCTTACTACAATTAACACTATCCATCAAACTTGCCATTTATTGAAAGGAAACCATACCTCGGCCATCTTTGACAATTCCACAAAAACTATGAACGAGAAGATCCCAAGCCTCGGCAATCAAACTACTATAATGCTCTAGTACTCGTAAACTCCAAAATACGGAAAGCGTGTTAACCAGGAAGACATTCAGACAGAGTGAACGCTCTCCATGCGAGCGGACGCTCGCTGACAGCGAACGGAAGTCGGAGCACTCCATTACTGTGACATTCGGCCAATTACAATATTATTCGAAGTCACGACTCACGTGGTCATTAGCAGGATTTACGTGACTTACAGAGTCGTACATGTTGTCGAGTGCACCCCGTGCTCCAATGTTTAATACTTGACATACAGTCTATAAAATGTTGGTATGTCGACCATCGTGTCACACAAATATGTTTAGAGTTCACTGACAGTGTTCGACACTGGTCATCGCTTTTGCAGAGTTCGTAATCAGAAGATGTTTCTTTCGACGGACGCACGGGGTTCCGCACGTCATAGGCACGTCCGATGCTGGAGATTTGTCGTACAGCAGATGGCCAACTCTATACTGACTGGCGGGAGTATTGCCAGTATTCAAAATATCCTTCCTTCCTTCCTTCTTATAATATTATATCTCATAGACATCCTTCCTTCTCAGGGTCCTTGTTGATCGAGAATGGCTTAGTCCTTGGTCGAAGTGACTCGAGCTTTACATGTACAAATTTATTCGGAGAGAATAAGTGTTTAGTAATTTAATTTCTAGAGTGCTCCGAGAGTTCGTGATGTGTGTGACTCCCCATCTGAATTTGTTTTACGGATCTCGGATAATTTAGATCGTCTACCGGAGCCAGTTGTTACATATATCTTTTGACGTTCAGATAAAATCTGCGTCACAGCACCTCGAAAAGTGATAACTTTTTCAAAATTTTGTTTATTGAGATATGTAAAGCTCTATCAAATCTCGAATGCACTTTCTCATGCGTTTTTACATATTTTAAGAATTCGAATTTTGAGAAGGTTTTTTTTCTCTTCTAAAAGAGCTAAAAGCAAATACTGAAATCACACGAGTTATTATAGCAGTTGTCTGTTTGCACATGTATCACACGATATTTTTTGCAACAACCGTTCATGAATGTTAGCGTTTTTTTCATAAGGATCCGATCGAGTAACACCAAAAGTATATGAATTTTTGGAAGCCTTATATTGTTCACATTATAAAAAAAATAAGAATGATCTCGATAATAAATTTCAAAAAATGTGATTCAGGGGTGCCGATAAAGGGCGTTATCGAAACCCCTTCTTTGTTTGTAAAGCGGGGTAGAAAATTGAGGTTGAAAAATCTTGCGAAATAGGTATTTTAAAACGATGAAGTTGATAAAGTTTTGTGCGACATGCCTATCGCCGTGTAGAGGAAAAGAGTGTGGTCATAAAAAGGTTCACGTTCATAATTCAGTATACCGCGTTCATAACTGAAACATTTCAGCTCGCAAAACGGAAATACAGTGTGCCGAGCTACCGAGGCACACGCTTCTCCGGAAATTTATGCATTTTTTAAAATACCGGGACCCTCTTGGTATGTGAATTGTTGGAAAAATTCTAAAGAGTTGTATCCAGTTAGAAAACAATGGTTGATGCAATACAAGGTCTAATAGTCTGCAAAACTCATCTCCATTTCATTAAAAGTCTATCGTTTTGTCAATTTATTATTGAACTCTTCCAGAGAACAGCTTACAGATGAAATTAAATTCTGTTTGCATCTCTATTGAAAAAAGAAAAAAAGAATCAATTGTAAAAGGAAAATTTCCTAAACCTGGTCAGGTTGCCAATGTAGCTGAACCATCTTTAAATGAAAGAATCTTTGCCTGAGAGATTTTTTAATTTATTATACTACTAACCTAATTAATCTTGTGTTTCTCGAAATAAATATTTTTTTAAATACTTTTTACTTTGTAACCAAATGAGTCCGAGGCTAATCCGAACCAATATTTTAATTCAAGTTAATACAAGCTTTCAATCCGAATTAATCCGATAGAATTTTTTAATTCGAATCAATCGAAACTTTCAATCCTAATGAATCAGAGACTAATTCGAATGAGCACTTTAATCAGAGTCAATCTGAATTTTCAATCGGAATGAATCCAAGTTAATCCGAATGAACGTTTTAAACAAAACTTCTAATCTGAAGGAATCCGAATGAATCCTCGGCTTATTCTTGCCACAATTTTAATCAGATTCAATCCAGACGACTGATAATATAAGCCAAATTTGCAACACGATTAATGTGAATGAATGCAAGGCTAACTTTAATCCGATTACTCCGAATGAATCCGCTTTAATCTGAACTAGCTATTCAATTAGAACATTCAATCTGAATGAATTCGAGGCTAGTCCTACCCTAGCGAAAGCTTCGGATTGAAATTCATTCTGAAATTTTCTGAACCATTCCGGAATTTGTATCCGAATCAAACAGATTCATTTCGATCTAATACGAAGGAAGTTATCAATCCTAATTAATCCGAGGAGCTATTCAAAATCAATCCGAACGTTTAATCCACATCAATCCGAATGAATCCGGTCCATTCAAATTAATCAGAATTAATCCGAATTAACCGGATGCATTCGGATTAAACGTTCGGATTAATTTAGAATGGGCCTCGGATTAATTCGGATTGAAAACTTCTTTCGGATTAGATCAGAATGAAACTTTTTTGTTCGGATACAAATTCCGGAATGATTTGGATTGAAATTTATTCTGAACTAATCCAAATCCTTCCGGAATTTGTATCCGAACCAAACGGTTTCATTCGGATCGAATTCGGAAAAAGTTTTCAATCGACTTAATCTAAAGAAACTTTTCAGTAAAAATCAATCGAAACTTGCAATCCCATTTTCAATCCAGCCTCGCGTTGATTCGAATGGGGATTTTTTATTTTATTTCAAATTAGTCGGGATTGATTCAAAATACCTTTTTAGACGTATCTCAGATTGGATCAGATTGATTCAGATGGAAATTTTTTATTTTATCAGGCTATGTTGGATTCATTTGGATAGGAATTTCTTTTGACAAATTTTAATATTTAATTTCTTATAGTATCGATGTTCCGTTATTTTCATTTGCATAGTGTGGAATATTAGTATCAAATGGTGTTATGTCCTCTGGTATGCTATTCTTTTTAAATATTGTCAATATTTTAAATATTGACTTTCACGTTGTGAAAAAATTCTCCCTATCCCCGCTGGGAATCGAATCCAGGTTTTCAGATTTTCATTCTGATGTTCTACTCACTAAGCTACGGAGAGACAAGATTCATTTTTCACATACATTGTTGTTGCAAACCGGATTGGCTGTTGAATAACCATTAAGAAGGAAAACAAAATAATCGTGCATTTTTGTTTGTAAAAATCTCTAAAAACTGTTAGAAATCTCTTGAAATTTCTTAACATTTAAAATCCGTTAAAATTCGTAAAAATCCTTTAAGATTCTCATAAACTTTTTGAAATTCGTAAAAATTCTCCGATAAAATTTAAAATTACTTTAAATTATTTAAAATTAATTAAAATTATTATAAATCTTATCAAATTTCATGAAATTCTTTAAAAATGAGAAAAATATCTTGAAATCCCTAAAACTTATTAGAAATCTCATAAAATTCCATAAAATCTTTAAAAATTTCACAAATTCTTCAAAAAGAATAAAAACCTCTTGACATCTCTTAAAATTGTTCGAAATTCCACGAAGTCATTTAAAATCTCTTAAAACTCTGTAAAAAACTTTTAAATCTCTTAAAATACGAAAATCTTCGAAATCGCTTAAATTTTGTTAAAATCCCGTAAAATTTCTAGAAACGTCTTGAAACTCTTCTTTAAAAAAAGTGGTTTAAAAAACGTCCAAATAATCTCGCATTTAGTACATTATTCTTTCAAACCTAATTGGCTTTTGAATGATTTGAAGTTGTAAAAAGGAAAAAGTAATAATCGCGCGAGTAGCACTCGCATGTTGGTTCTCTAGTTAAAAGATTAATTATCTTCATTTCTCTTTAAAATCTTAACCAAAGTATAAAATGACTCGTCTATCCTTTTTAAAAAATGTATCTACTTTATGCCAGAACAATGAAAATTGTTGGAGTCACCGAAACATCAATTTGATCTTTGTTTGTAATTTAACAAAGGGTGCTTTCACCCGTTCTAACAATTTTTTTATTCTATGAAGCTTCAGTTGTCTATTCAGCTAGTCAGGAGAAACACTTATCTTGAAGAAAGAGCTGTTTATACATATTCTCGTTGAAAGGGTCCATCAATTTTATCTGCGTTTTTACGGGGGCGCTGCTTTTTGTAGCTCTTGTGGGGAGACGAGGTCGCTTTTTGCAAGCAAAGGAAGCTTCCTTTATTTCAACCTCTCAGTGAAATTCCTCTTCTATCACAATTCGTTTATTTACCCGCTATACTCTCCTCGTCAGCTTTCTTTCGAAAGCTTTCGATCCTCTGCTTCAATGGTAGTGAAGTAGACAGAATATTTCACGAGAGATACAATCTGCGAAAGAGTGTAAAGGCAGGAGAACAAAGTGAGAGTGATGGAAGAGTAAAAACCCAGTTTCAAGACGATTTTAGACGGTTTCAAATTTTTCAAGGAAACTAATCCTAGGATCGCAGACTTATTAATTATGGTAAATATAATAATAGGTGATTCAGACTGTTAAATTGAAGGCAAACTGTCTCCCACTAAGATAAAACTTGTTATGAAGTGTTTACAGCTTTTTTATTTATTTAATAAGGAATTTAAGTTTTAAAAAAATAAATATATTGTAAGGTTAATGTAAACGAATTTAAAAGGCTTGAAAGTAATTACACACGGAAAAAAAATTCATTAAATTTTACAGAAGTAGTCCTATAGTAGAGGATAAGAGCGATACTAGAACAAATTTTTTAAATTTTGTATAACTTTCAGTATTTAATGTAGAACAGTTCTGGAATAACTCTAGAAAAGTTTTATAAACTTTAAATTGAAATCTGATTTTAAAAAGTTCTATAAAATATATAGAGAAGTTCATGAAAAAATGTTGAAAAGT
>JAUEJJ010000002.1:4102607-4118548 GCA_032164275.1 Synergus coniferae
CAACGTCAACATGTAAAAGCGGGAGTAACGCGTCAAAACAAAACTTAAATTTTCTTTTCTTTGAGCAGGTTTATGACTTGGGATTAAGGGTCTCGTCTTGGCCATGAGACTGAGCTAGGCATCAACGTCTTAAGTCAAAATCTAGATAAATCCTAGACCGAATCAAGTCGAAGCATTTTAACTCAGGAATTGACCGCATTCAATCGGATTGATTCGTATTGACCGGAATCATTCGAATTGGAAGTTCAGATTAATTCTGATTAATTTGGATTGACCGGATACATTCGGATTAAATGTTCGGATTCATTTTAATGATGCTTCGGATTGAAAACTTCCTTCGGATTAGGTCGGAATGAAACTGTTTGGTTCGGATACAAATTCCGTAATGATTTGAATTGGTTCGGAATGAGATTCAATCCGAAGGTTTCGCTAGGGATACTCACCAGGTACTAAATGAAAATATAAAATGTTTTATTAAAAGTTCAATTTCAGATGATCTATGTAGAATTTCTGTTGATCAAAGAGATTCGTCTGAGTTATATTGAAAATTCTCAATATTGCTTTCATCTGAACTTGATGAATATAAAAATGAAAACTGAAGTGGTGACATTTATACTTTTAATTAATTTACTTTTATTCAATTTTTATTATATAATACGAACAAATATATTTATTCGTATCCAAATTTATGTATGAAATACATTTTTTTCTATTTTTTCTAGGTTAAGTGTATTATAATATATTATTTTTTCCACTTATCCGGAAATAAATGATTTAATAATTTACTTTTTTTGCGGAGATTTCGCACTCGATTTCTGGTAGACTTTCTTTTTCCGTCTATACCATATAATCGACCATAAAGTTACGTCACCTAGTCGCAGTACAAAATGGTTACAAAGATGCAATATTGTTCACTGTGAATATCAGCTGATAGATACCGCAACGCCAAAATAACAGTTTTCCCTCGCCTTTCCTCACGAAATACTTGACAGGAAAATATCGCTCGTTCCAAGCGAGGAAAATCTGTCAGAAATCAGTATAGGGGTCTTTCGAGTTAAAGCTGATCAGGAAATCGTAGTTAGTTTGTATTTCGGTACAGGTAAGGAAAAACTAATCTCGTATTGAATGAGGAAATTCTTATTGATTACTAGTCAAGGATTTATTCATTGAAATTTGTTTAGGAAATTCTAGTTAGGTTGTAACCAGGCCCTGCCAAGATTCTCTACTCTAATTTTCCCACATTTCAGCCACGAGTTCCTTCTCACTGTTAAGAAAATCTAGACGAATTTCTACTAGGGTTGCCTCGTGCACTTTTCTCTTTTTCTCTTTTACCAGTCTTACGCGATCCTTATAATCTATGGTTTCATTTTCCTTATTTTACTAAGTTAAAATTCTCGATATAACAGTCCCCATTTGCAAAAAACTTTTTCCACCTCTTTTTATAACCCCTTTTTAAGTAAATTTTTCCAAATATTTTTTTCGACTCTTCTTCAAACCACTATTTCGAACCCCCTATGCGATACTCTTCCCCAACCTTCTTTTCATCCTCCTTTTCTGAACCTTTTCTTCCGCACTCTTTTGTATTGTTTTGACTTTTTTTATTTAACTTTTTCATTTTAAATTTCTTTACTTTAATTTGTATTTTTTTTTTTTTTCATAATTTGAATTCTTTTGTATTATTAAGAGATGTTTTAAATTATAAAACTTTTTTAAAATTTTTTCGGCACTCATAATCTGAGTCATCAAGTGCACTGCCCGATTCGTGTAAGTTTAGTACAATTAATATAAACTTTCTCTACTGACAGTTATTCGTGAATGAGATCGAATGTTCAAAACGTGCCGAGGAATCGCGTAGTGTACGAGTAAAGTGCCATCATTCACCGCACCACTGGGGTACGATTAGAGAGCACTAGAAAATGCCGAGCCATTCGTCGTCTGCAGGAAAATCGATTTACTCCCGAGATGCCTTCCTCAAGTATCCTTCAGGCCGTTGGAGTAGGTACTTTGTTTTTATTTTGATTAGGAAATAGGTTCCGGTTATTAGAATTTCCTAGCTTTCATTTCGAGTGAAGAGTGCAACATTCGCTGATTGAGTGTCGAGATGAGAAAATAGGGCACACAATAATGTTCATGAAAATAGTTCGTCACGACTCGAGACTAATCAGCGAGGAAGAATAGCGAAGATTATTTTTCTCTATGTACGGAATTTTTTAAAAATAATGCTTGAATTCAAGCTCTATCCTCAAATTCTATTTCCTCATTTTATTCAACCAATATTAAAATTAGGTATCCTCTCGCTCTATGGGTGAAATCTTTTTCGGAATTGAAGTAACGGCTACAGAGTTATATTTCCGAGTCTTTCTCGTTCGGTATTGTCAGAGTTAAGCAGATTTGACGTTACGGAGCGGTGTGTAAAACTAGTTTCTCGATATGCATACTTCTTCTGCTCGAGTACGACCAAAAATCTTTCCTTCCTCGTTATCGTACTGCTTTGTACAACTAATACATTTGCCATATATATATATATATATATACTATTCGTGTTTCACTATTCGTTGAACAGCAATTCGAATTTTCATAGCGAACTACATAAAAGAAGATTACCGTTCATAAATACGATGAAAAATGCGTGAATTTCAAAAATTTTTTTTCATATAACATAAGGAGTGATTCTATATCACATTTACAGGTGAAAAATAGAATCACCTGGAATATATATTTTTTTTCATTCATTAGATACAAAGAAAATACATAGATATCACGCATTTTCTTATTTTTCGACATGATGTGCAAAATTTTAAAGTTACAAGTGTTTAAACATCTGAAGTAGAAAAAATTAAGAATTTTTTAAAATCTTCCAGTTTGTTTGTAATTTTTGTTATTAACGATAAGAAATACTTAATTATTACAATTTTTTACTTTAATGAATCGTTTTCAAACAAATTTTTAATGCATTGGACAAGAAAAGCAACGTATTTCTATGAAAATACGAAAAAAAAATTCCAATTACTCATTAAAATGTTTATAACAATAGTAATTGTTAACACATGATCATTATTTGTTACGAGTATTTTTCTTATAGGATGTACTCGACACTCAGAAAAATGAACAAATCTGAAACAGAGGCTCTCTTATGTCAGCAAATTCAACCAATTAGATTCCGAGCGCAACGCTTGCGAAGTGGTTATTACATATATAAAAGCTTCTCTCTGAAATTGCAGTGAAATTTGAGACAGAGACTGTGATATTCTTGAGAGAGGAATTTTTCGAGATTGTGTTGTAATGTATTGTAAAATCACAAACATTTTCAACAGTGTAGGTAACTTGAAAATTTAGTTTATCATATCGAAATAAAAAAAAACGTGTCTAGTTTTTTGTAACCAAAACACAAAAAAAATATTTGAGGCGATTTTATTTTTGAATTGTAAATATGATATGGAATCACCCAATACACTTTTGTAAATGGCGTTTAATGTATTTTGCTCTTCTATCAATGAGGAGTAAATTCCAATTAAATTTATGAAAAAAAAATCCAAAATGGCGGCTCAAGTTCCTGTCGAATAAAGCAATCACGAAGTTGTATAAGATAACACATTGAAGCCATTGGAAGTATCGAAATATTCCGGAATAATTATTCTATAAAACTTGATTTCAGCGCCTCTGCAGCCGTAATATGCATTAATTAATAATAGAAGTTCTTCTGATAGCGTGATGAACCTCTGTTATTAATTCGCAATACGACCGTAGAGGCGCTAAAATCAAGTCTTGTAGAATAATTATTTCGGAAAATTTCGATCAATCTAAGTCGTGTTCCCCATCCTTTATGTACGTCTTTTTATACTACTGCCATACAAGTTAAAAATACACTCAAGAAAAGCACCCAGATTAGACAGTTCAAAAAATCGGTTTTCTTTTTATTCCATGAATTGTTAGTATAATTATTCAAGAGTACTTTCACAAAATTTCAAAGCGAAATTCGAACTCTCCGATTCTATTGAGCGTGAATCGCCAGAATTGACCGCGCACACAATTTGTATCCGAATCAAACAGTTTCATTCCGATCTAATCCGAAGAATGTTTTCAATCCGAATTAATCCGAGGCCTATTCAAAATCAATCCGAACCTTTAATCCGAATGAATCCGGTCAATCCGAATGAATCCGAATTTTTTGACTTGTAAATCATGTGGAAGCTCAAGCATGGACCCATGTTGATTTTGTTGGTGCAAATAATGAAAAACTTAAACTCCTTTTACAGAATGTGAAATATATTCATAAATTATTATGAATGAAGTTGAAAAAATAAAAAAAAATGAACTCCATAATACTTTTTCGATGTAAAATTGTTTTCGTTGATTTTCTAAGTTCGAAGCTGAACAAACTTAAGCGCAAAAAAATGTTTTCAGAACGAAGTAGGTTGAAGTTTAACGTTATAAAAAATCGTATTGCCGAGTGGGCAACAATTTTTACGACGGCTTTACGAACTTTTTTTGACATTTTTCTGACATCGTGAAGATATCCTACATATGTCTCCAGCAGGTAAAGATGTCGTCAAGTTACACACTGGGTCCGTATCCGGCAGATGACATAGACATCTTTACGACATTAAAATATCTTCAAGATATCCTAAAGATATCTTCGCGACCCAGACTATAAGATGTTTTTACATACGTAATCGTGAAAATGTCGCAACAATGTCGTAAAGACTTCATCAATTTTCTGCCCACTAGTTATTTTGTAAATTTAAATTAAATTAAATTAATTAAATTAAATAATATTTGTAATTCCGCTCGCTATTTGTTCCTGTGGATACGAAATTCGGCGACGACTTCACGACATCCTATCGCCATGTCGTTAAACTGTCTTTACGATATCGTGAAGACGTCCGTATGATTTGGCAATGTCTTTTCGACATCTTAAGGATATCTTAACAACATGAACGTAGGATGTCATAACTATGGTGTGAAAGTCAATTTAGGACAATTCTTTAACACAAGTTGGTAAAGAGTATTAACTGTATGTAGCACCCTCTTGCTTTGATGCTAATTGAAGTCGACTGACAATGAGTATGCGGCAAATACAGAGTGCTCAGTGCATATCATTCGCAGTGGTCTACTCAGCGCGGCAGTGCAATGAACCCATAAATTAGATCTTGAACCTCTATTATGTAATCGTCTTCATGGGTATTATAAGAAAAAATGGTATAAATTTCTTTGCAAATTTAATTAAAATAGAATAGTTACTCTGTGGGCACAAAAGTTGGGGTCATCTTTACGACATCGCTACGACATTTTTAAGACATCGTAAAGATATCCTGTATCTATGTCGTTAAGATGTCTTTGCAATGTCATAAAGACATTGTAGGATTTTACAATGTCTTTTCGACATCGTAAAAACATTTTAACGACATGGACATAGGATGTCGTAAAGTTTTCGTAGGGACGTCATAACGATGTGGTAGAGGACATCGTCAAATTTTTTTTCCACTGGGAAAACCTCGTGACATCCCACTGAGATGTCACGAATGGGATTGACGTCTCTACGATATTGTTACGACATTTTTACGAAGTCATAAAAACATCCTATGTCTGTGTCGCCAAGATATCTTTAGGATATCTGTAAGACATATTATAATGAAAAATAGAAATAGAAAAATTAGAAATGAAATGAAATTTTGCTATTGCGAATTTACACTTCTTTGCCGTTTCAGTGTTAATTTCGAAAAGATGTCTTTACGTAATCTTCACGATAAGTAAAATGTCGCAATGATGTCGTCAAATTTTTTACGGATTCCTGATAATTTTTCAAAATTGCATGTAATCAGATGTATTTACCTTCAAATAGAAACTTGTTTATTGGAAGGGAACAAAGGTTTAAAATTTTAAATTAGAATCATGTTACTTTGTATCATTTTTGTATTTGAATATTATTAAATGTCCATGCAATGTTTCTCGTGCGCTGTACACTGTGTGCGTAAAATATTGTTAGTAGGTACATTATAATCTAGGAATATAATCAGAGCAACAAGTTTATGAAGGCTTCCAATTTGAAATATATCTAGTTCGAAACAGATGGGCGTGCACATACATAATACCTTGATTTCGTCGAAAATAGGCTTCCGGGTGATAATAACCATCTATGCTTGTTCGTGTTGAGAATCGCATGATAGTTATAGACACGGCACTCGTGAGAGAGGTACGTTCGAAAGCTCGTTGCGAGTGCGAGGCTCGGGTGAAGATGTATGTACACCGAGTCAGCTCAAGCTCTATGTTAATTACAGCCCTGAGTGTAGCTTGAGTTCAGTCTCAGCAGTTGCCTAATTGTGGTTTTAATCCCAAAATTCAGACGAGCCTCCCGGGGATTCAAGAGCTGCGATACGACGATGCTCATGATTATGGTCCCTCGCGATTTCTCTACTTCGAATTTGATGTTCACGCAATAGAAAACAAATTTTGAAATACACTTTTTATACAATTCAACATTTTCCATTTATTCCTACTTTCTAAAGTAGAGGAATCCAAATAACTTTTCTCATATCTCACTTCTCTGTGTCCATTTCTGACATTCATTTAGAGCTTTCATTGATACAGATATAAAAAGGTGAGCTTAGCAGTGAACAAATTCCATCAAATTATTTTGAATTCTATCGAATATTCCTTTACCTTATCCAACTATTGTGAATTCTTTACAATTTTCTTGAGTTCCATCCAATTTCTTCGAATTTTAAGCAATTTTTTCAAGTAAGTTGCCAGTAACGGTTCAAGTTAGACCTGAAAAAAATAAGAATTAGCAAAAGTAAGCTTAGCTTACTTTTGCTAATTTTGCAAGTATGAACAAATTGTTTAAACAATTAAGTTGCTATTATAATATTTATTGTTAATTAACAAATAAAAATTATGTAAATATTTATTTGAAAAGATAAAATAACAAGGTAAGAAATAAAAAAAACCCGAATCGATTCAGTAAATAAAACCGGAGATAATTAATTTTAAGTACAAGAAAATGTAGCATTTTAAAGAATTTTTTCCAAAGTTTGAATTAACATATTTAAAAAAAAAAATTTTTTTTACAAGAATCCTTATAAACGTGTCAGTTTATTTCTTAAATAGAAGGCGTAAAAACATTTTCAGGTGATTCTAAATTCTGAAGTCAAAATAGGTGTTCGATTTAAAAAAGAATATGTCCCATGTCTAAATTCAATAATATCAATTATTCTCTTTTTCTCACTTGAAGAAAAATGAGCTGACGCTCAACGATAATAATAATCAATTCATTAAACTCAACTCAACAAATAACCTTTCTAATTGTAAGAATAATAAACGTTATAAATTTTCGCCCACAACCTGGGTTGGCAATTTGAAATCAAATCAAGTGAAAAGTTTTATACATATACATATACCCTAATAGAAACTGGTCTACATTTTCCATAACACTGAAAAGGAACTCGTAGGGCTGAAATGTGGGAAAACTAGACTGGAGAATGTTGGAAGGGTCTAGTTAGAACCTAACTAGAATTTCCTAAACAGATTTGAATGCAAAATCCTTGACTAATAATCAATAAGAATTTCCTCATTCAACACGAGATTAGTTTTTCCTTACCTGTACCGAAATACAAACTAACTACGATTTCCTGATCAGCTTTAACTCGAAAGACCCCTATACTGATTTCTGACAGATTTTCCGCTCTTGGAACGAGCGGTTTTTTCCTGTCAAGGATTTCGCAAGGAAAAGCGAGGGAAAACTGTTATTTTGGCGTTGCGATATCTATCAGCTGATAGATTCACAGTGAACAATTGCATCTTTCTAACCATTTTGTGCTGCGACTGGGTCACATAACTTTACGGTCGATTATATGGTATGGACGGAAAAAGAAAGTCTACCAGAAATCGAGTGCGAAATTTCCGCAAAAAAAATAAATTATTAAATAATTTATTTCCGGTTAAGTAGAAAAAATAATATATTATAATACACCTAATCTAGAAAATAGAAAAAAATGTATTTCATACATAAATTTGGATACGAATAAAAATATTTGTTCCTATTATATAATAAAAATTGAATAAAACTAAATTAATTAAAAGTATAAATGTCACCACTTCAGTTTTTATTTTTAGATTCATCGAGTTCAGATGAAAGCAATACTGAGGATTTTCAATATAACTCAGACGAATCTCTTGGATCAACAGAAATTCTACATAGGCGGCCAAGAAGGACTGAGCGAGAAAATGAACCTCTAATGTAATTTTTGGAAAATAGGACAGTTTATATTCTCATGTAGTACCTTGTAAATATCTTACTAGATTCCGTTTAAATTTCCTAGTCAGTTCTCCACTCGGTGCAGCGTTACATTCCTCAGTAGTGTCTGACAAGATTCCTAGTTGGTTGCTAACCAGACGTAGGGAAACACTGATTAGAAATTAGTACCAATTTCTACTAGGATATGTGTACACATAAAAAAAAGTTTAATTCGTTAAAAGCTTCGAAATTTACATTGATAATGATTCTTGACGTTGAGTACCTATTATCAGTGAACAAGCAATAGGTATTAGCATACCACCTATCTGTTTACAGGTCGACCACCGTCAATGGATTTTCCAGTCTATTGATATTTCGAATTTACGGGAAGCCGATTCGAACTCATGCGGAGTTTCTGAGAGCATAATTTCTGCTAAACGGACTTCTTAATTACTGCTGTTGTATGCAACATGGATCATAACTACTTAAGTAAAGTGTATCAACTTGTTTGAAAAGGGCAATTAGCGCATGTACTAACATTTTTTAAGTTCAATTAATATTTTTTAGTATCCTACCCAATGGGCCAACAATTTGACGAAGCTTTTACATCTTTACTACATTTTTACGACATTGTAAAGACATTCTATATGTCTGTGGCGAAAACTTATCTTTAGAACATCTTTGAGACAATTTAGTGTCACAAAGATATCTACGTCCTCTCTACGATATGTCCATGTCGTTAAGATGTCTTTGCGATGTCGTAAAGACATGGTAGGATTTGACAATGTCTTTTCGAAATCGTTAAGACATCTTAGCGACATGGATATAGAATGTTATAAAGTAGTAGGGATGTAACGATGTATTAAAGACATCATCAAATTTGGTGTCCACAGGGTCCCAGGCGCCCCGGACTTCCTAGTAGCGCAGCATGTTTACGTCACGTCACAAAAATTCTAGGAAGTAATTCACAGGAACTTCAGATCAAACTCGAAAATGCCGTAATATGAGCCCAGTGGGCACAAAATATGACGATGTCTTTACGACATCGTTATGACATCTTTACGACAACTTTGTGACATCCAATGTCCATGTCGTTAAGATGTCTTTACGATGTCGAAAAGACATTTTGAAATGCTAAGACGTCTTTACGACATCACAAAGACATTTTAACGACATGGACGTAGGATGTTTAACGAACTCGTAAAAATACCTTAAAGATGTCGTAAAGACGTCGCCAAATGTTGTGCCTACTGGGGAAGGTTTTCGTGTATTTGTTAAAATGTCTTTGTGTAGAGATATCGTAACGATGACGTAAAGACATCCCTAAATATGCTTACTGGGTATTCATCAGAATTCAGAAGAACTGGATAGAATTCGAGGACGTTGGATTGAATTCTAAGAAATTGAATAGAATTCTAAAAAGTAAATAGATAATAATAATTAATTAATAAATAGATAATTTAGTAGTATTTAAATTATGCTGTGAATTTCCTACCGTGGGTGGATTTGTGCTCATTTCATAAACATTTTCCTTCGTCATAGAGTAGGTACTACCTAATATTTTATTATTATATACCCAATATTAAGAAGGTTTTTCTCATATGTATACGAGTAAACGAAATAAAAAAAATGTTTAAACGTTTTTTAATCGATATTGGAGGGTTATATAAGGTCATATAAATTTCATCAATACGTGAATTGATGCTTCTCGAATGTTTGAAAAATTTTTTAAAATATGTTTATACATTAACATTGTATTTCCAATATGAATAAAGTTTTTCTCTTATAAATAAAAAAGAATTTTGTTTTTAATTTTTAAATTGATATTGAACGGCCACAAAAGGTTGTGGAAGATTCGAAAATAGATTAATCGATGTGTCTAGAACATATGAACAATATTATCAAGAAATGAACATTGCATTTCCAATATCAAAAAAGTTTTTCTTATATGGGTACATTGAAATGAATTAAATTTTTAAAGAGAAAATTTTAATTGATTTGTATTAAAAAATGAAAGAGGATTATTTCAGAGTAACAAAAACAATACCCAATGGGCACAAAATTTAGTGTCATGTTTATGACATGTTTACGACATTTTTACGATATCGTAAAGACATCTTTTGTCCATGTCTTTAAGATGTCTTTTCGATTTCGTAAATACGTCGTAGAATTTGACAATGTCTTTTCGACATCGCAAAGTCATCTTAACAACATGGATGTCGTAAAGTTGTCATAGAGATGTAATGATGTAAAGACATCATCAAATTTCTTGCCCATTGGGTGCGGGGTCAAATAATAATCGACCATATAATTATATGAATAACACTTTTGAGGTTCCGTCGTCACAAATGATATATATTTGATGCAAATAACACCGTGAACTATTTGTTAATCATGCGTAATACTTTTTCATGATAAAATTAATTAAATTATTCTTAAAAGAAAATTTTTAATAAATAGAATCAAATGCGTGCATCTAAATGGATGAAAATATTTTATTCGAAAATTTAGATGAAAAGAAATCTCCCAGTGGTCAAAAAATTTGACAACGCCTTTACGACATCGTTACAATATATTTACGATGATTTCACGACATCCTAGGTCCATGTCCGATGTTGAAAAGACATTGTCAAATCGTACGACGTCTCTACAATATTTTAAAGACATTACAATAACATGGACATACTCGTAGTATGTCGTAAAGTCGTCGTACAAAATTCTTAACGATTCCACAGAAATTATTAATAAATTTAAAAAAAATTGTATGGAATTCGAAAGAATTGGATAGAATTTAAAAGTTTCCATTGAGTATAGAAGAATTTTACCAGTCTCTCCATTGCTTTACCTATAAAATTCCTCTACTTTTTCATCTTTTTTTTTTATTTTGTGTAAAAGAATAGGAAATCAGAGCCCGGTCTTCGAAAGAGTGTAATATATATTCACTGTTTGAGATCGGTGTTGCTGAAACCCACTGCAATCGATTGTTTCGCGGAGGATCTGCTGTTTCAAATGAAAGCCGAGGAAGACAGAACAGGAAAAAATTCGAAGTGGGAAACGAAAAGAAAAATAGAGAAGCGTAATCCGAAGGGAAGTCAAAGCAACTCCAACTCATACTACAAAGCCATGGTTTTCAATTTGGTAGTGATACTATACAAACAGTGATGTTGTTTTTTGAAACGATTTCTATTTCCTCTTAAGAGATTTTGAAAAAGAAAGTCAAATGTATATTATAAATATAAATAAAATTTTTACAAAAAATGTAATAAAACAAAATATATCTAAAATGTATGCCGACTTCCAGTTAAAAGTTCTATGCAACAGAAAACCGTGTCGGTTTGGGAAGCGGCATATACTCGTAAGATAAGCTTTGGGTCATTTACAATAATTTGAGTCACTTCAAAGAAGAATTACAAGTCAAAACAATGTTCTTTCTATGTTTAGTCTCATCGATTCTATGCTGATTTTCTCAATATTTTATTTCGTTTCAAAATGTTGGCAAACATGACGCACCCAAACAGAAGCTTCAGAATCCGATTTAATTCGATCAAACGTTTCAATCCGAAGAAATTCGTTTTTCTTTTAACTACGGAATGATTCGAAAAGGAATTTTTATTTAACCTTGGATTGATTTGATAGGAATTTTGGTTCAGGCTTCGTATTTATCATATTAAATCGAATAGGAATTTTTTATTTTGACTTTGGATTGAATCGGATTTAACCGGACAATATTTTTTGTTTTGACATCGGATTAGATTGAATTGATTCAGGTAGGAACTGTTTATTTCACTTCGAATTGTTTCAGATAGAAATTTTTATTTGGATTTCACATTAAATCGGATTGCTTCAAATAGAAATCTTTTTTTTGACTTCAGATTAGCTCGGATTCATTCGAATAGGATTCATCATTTTTCACGGATTCCATCGGAATAAAACTGATTCACTCGAATATTTCTGTTGGAAGTAAAAAGATAGAATCTATCTGTTTAAATCTTTTTCAATCTTCAGGATTGAAATAGAAAGGAAAAATGTATCCAAATGTATTCTTCCCCATTCACCCCAATCTATTTCTATCTCCTTTTTAATCTACAATAATCCCTTTCTTTTTGAATCTCAATATTTATATCTTTCTGTATCCTTCGTCTATCTTCGCAAATAATTTCCTACCCTCCGCATATTCACGCCAATCTTTCTTTATCCTGTTTGCAATCTACTGTCGCGCCTATCTTTTTCAATCCCAACTTTCCTATTCATGTCTATTCTTTCTCTAATCATTTGAATCCTTACCTATCTTTACTGCAATCTAATACGACGCTTATCCTTTTCAATCTCTATGTTATTCTATATCCTTGTACGACTATAGTCATTTCAATCCTTTCCTATCTCTCTTGAAGTGTCGTATCACTAAGTCTATCCTTTTCAATCAATACCTTTCTATCCATGTCTATCCTTAATCTAATCATCTCAAACTCTGTCTATCCTTCTTACAGTCTACTAGGAAGCCTGTCCTTTTCAATCCATACCTATATATCCACATCTATATATCCTTGTATAATAATTTCAATCCTTCTCTATCTCTCTTGAAGTATACTATCAATCCTATCCATTTTAATCTTTATCTTTCTCTCTATATCTATCCTTGTTGAATCACTTTAATACTTTTTTATATCTCTCAAAGTATATACCACCAATCCTATCCTTTTCAATCCTTACTCTTCTATCCATATCTATCTTTGTACAATACAATTTCAATCTTTTTATACCACATATATTTTTTTATTTCTATCTGCCTAATCATCTCAATGCTCCCGTGTCTCTTTTCGCAATTTAAATTTCTTTTAGAATCTATAAATCATGAAACTTAGATATGCATTTTAATTATGATTACAAGTAATGTCTATGAGATATTAAGAGATTTATAAACTTTACAATAATTAAAATAATTTGAAAAATAAAACATAAATAATGAAAAAATGAACAAAATGTGTTTTACTATGTTAGCCTACGAAATTTTCAGCCGAACTGTTAGAAAAGACCGGATTACAAGATCTGCTTTAGATAAAAAGATTAAAAGTGTAGAAAACCCATATTAATGCAAGAAAATAAAAAATAAACAGATGTGCCAGACAAGGAATATGATAAGTTAGAGAAAAAAGGGTTTTGATAGAGATAGGTTAATGATTATACTGACAAAGAGATTGAAATGGATAGAGATGGATAAACGAGAAATAAATGAGAAGATTGAAAATATAAGTTATAGATGTAACAAAGAGATTGAAAAAGATAGAGTTGGATAAACAAGGGATAGATTGTGGTAGAGCTTTTTTGAATAGTGATAATGGTTTTTACAACATAAATCCTAAGTCCTTGTTATTATAGCTTAGTGGATTAAACACTGGACAGCGAACTCTACGCGCGCGAGTTCGCGTCCCCATAGATGCGGATTTTTCAGTGTTACATGTGTTAGCGGTAAGATTAGAATAATATTTATGTACAAAATATTGTATTTAAAATATTATTAAGCATGTTCAAAATTTGAAAATTAATATTATATGTTTAAAACTAAGAATAGAGAAAGATTAAAAATTGGAGATTGAATGATATTTGCATTTTTTTTTGGAAGAGATAGACTGAAATATAGAAAAAGATAGAGAAGATGGATAGAAGAGATTCAAATTTTTTGGGATGGATGCAAAGGGTGTACTTGGGATGGATAGAAAATCTCTATCCTTTTCTATCCAAAAATTTCTATGTTTTTCTATCTGTTTACTTCCAACAGGGATAGACATTGGAATGAAACGGATACAGACGAATAGAAATTGTACAATTGAAACTTTCGCCAGGTTAGTTAGCACATTACGTTAATTTTAACTATAACTCGGGGGAATTTTTCGCCGAAATAAAGCTAAAATTTATTATCGTAAATATTTGTCTGCAACTAATTTTCACTTCCGCTTTTTCTCTGAATTGTTTTCATCGCTAAGCGAGGACAAATCGATTAGCTAAAAAACAAGGTATCTTGACAAATAAGGAAATAAAAGGGCGGTGATCAAGCGATGAGTTTTTTTTTCCTATCATCAGTTTCCTTCTATAAGTAAGGACCAGGAGAGATGACCGTCCGCTAATGTTTCTGTCTAACGATCCGTAGATTCTCAGAGACCTGAAATCCTTAGGCAAAGAAAAACTGGCAGTGAGCGCCAAGTTAAAAAGAGACTTTCTCAAATGGCACACGTGCAAAGCTTTTCACAGTAAATCCCTGTTGACCGGCCTGGGCTTTCCCTAAGTGATCGAGTAGCTGTGGGAGATTTAAAGATTTCTCATCGGATTTCGTGTCGAGAACAGCCGCATCGTGTACACTTCAATCCCATAAGGAATAAGAGAGTAGTTCCATAACTAAATAGGACTGATGAGTCAACTTATTGAATTTAGAAAGTTTTGACATTTTTGCGAAATTCAGATCGCTACAAATATAAAATCTCCCTGCTTAGCAGGCAAATTCTCATCGAGTGCTTCGCGCACGGCTCGCTTCGCTCACAAGTTTGAACGAGCTTAGTGTGCGCGATTTGAATTGCGCTTCGCGTTCATGTACAAAAAACAAAAGGGCCTAGCGGAATAAGCATGTGAAATCGGCCCCTGCCTGTATAAAGCTAAAATTATTTGCATACGTTTGTGTCCATTTGGTATGAAAGTCCAACAAGTTTCAAAATCAAAATTCCATTTTTGTGGGAGATATAATATGGAGAGGGAAATAAAATAAAAAAGTGCTTTTTCTCGAAAATGGCCCGTCCGATTTCAATGAAAAAAAGATATGTTTTGAAGATCACTCTGTATAATTAAAAAAAAATCTGTCCGCTTCGCGGGCACAATCTCATAACACGTAGCGCTTTGCGCTTCGTTTTGCAAGTTTCGCGCGCTTGCGTCCTTCGGGACGCTTGCGTTCTTACGGGTGATTGCGCGCTTATTAGCTTAAATATTTTAGGTTTAAATGAAGAGGAGAACTCATTTCTCATCAGGGCACTCGCTCTTCACGCTCGATATTTTATTTAAACCTCATCTAAACCTCGCGCTTTGCACTCGACTCTCTTCATCATATAAGAATTGCAAATAAATTGATATCAAGTTTGAGCGCGCTTACGAAGCACGATTTGTTCGTAGCGTTTCATGCTCTGGAATATTTGATCGTCAAGCTTCGATGCTTCATATTAATTTTGTAACATTTTCTCATATGAGAATGTAACTTTTTTTGAAAATATTTTCTCACATTTCACGTTTTTTGGCGGGAAAATTTAGCTTTTCATTTTTTAACATTTTTCACGAATAAAACGAAAACTACTTACTTAATCAAAACATGGTCAAGTTATGTTTATTATCATTTTTTTCTGTATCTCTTGTTATTTGGCTCAAAATTTGAATTTTCATTTCTTCAAAAAAATTAAAAATTTTGTTATACCATTCGTGTAGAGCGTTGAAAAAGAAACATTTTTCATCTATTGACTTTTTTCATATCGTGCATTGTTTGGCTTAAAATTGTAATTTTTTTCGTTTTTTTTTTGAATTTTCGAAATGTCATAAGTCTGATAATTACTTTTTTATCGAAAAAAGTCATAAGGTAAATGCACCTATTTGCGACAGTATAAGGGTTATGACAGAATTTAAGACCAATACAAAAGTGTAATCCATTCCGATTCGCTAAAAAAATTATTACTGATCT
>JAUEJJ010000002.1:4118648-4130473 GCA_032164275.1 Synergus coniferae
AATTCATTAAATTTACTATATTTAATCAGATTGGAACGCAAATAGGGGCACTGTCGCAAATAGGTACATTTACCTTAAGGATAAATTGTTCTTTTTGAGTACTATGAACGTCCATACATAGAATTTGTAAATAAAAAAAAAAGATTGCGAAAATTATCAAAATGCTGTAAATTTTTTTAATTTTCATCAAAAATGGTTGGCTAACGAACTTGGTCTTTATTTTAGGACACTATACATACACGCATGCATTCGTAAAAACATGTTTTTCGGGTTCCGGAGGTTACAAAACATGGAAATTTTATCAAAAAATGGGGGTTAAATTTTACATAAATGTAATACATTCTCTGGTCAGAATGTAAAAATTAGAAAGTTTCTCGAACGAAACATAAACATAAAATAAATTTTCAAAACTTTGAAAATTTTGTACATTCTCCTCAGAGAATGTATTAGATTTGTGTAAAATTTGACCCCCCCCCCCGTTTTTGTTAAATTTTTACGTTTTGAGACCCCCTGAATCCAAAAAACATGTTTTTACGAATGTGTCTGCTGTTTGTATTTGTGTCTGTAGCTTTTAGTTTGGAGCACGATAACTTTTGAAAGAATTGACCGTTTGGATTGGCCTTTGGTATACTGTTTTAGTGTCTTAAAATGAAAGTCAAGTTCGTTAGCCAGCCATTTTGGATAAAAATTCAAAAAGTTGGAGCATTTTGAACATTTTTTAAACCACTTTTTTTTAATTTACAAATTCTATGTATGGACGTTCGTAGTACTAAAAAAGTAGAAAAATTTATCCTCATGACTTTCTTCGATAAAAAAATAATTGTCACACTTATGACATTTCGAAAATTCAAACAAACGAAAAAAAATTACAATTTGAAGACAAACAACGCACGATAAGAAAAAAAGTTAAGAGATCAAAAATGTTTCTTTTTGAATATTCTACAAGAATGGCGTAACATTTTTTTGAATTTTTTTGAAAAATCAAAAATTCAAATTTTAAGGCAAATAACGCGAGATATAGAAACAACGATAAGGAACTTAATTAAAGGCGTATCCCAAATTTCCCCGGTGTCTGTCCCTATTCGCCCCGGTACAGGAGCAATTCGAGACACATGGCACTCATTGACATAGGGTAGGGTTCAAGCTTTTGAAAGGTATGTTTAGTTTGTAAAAAAGGATTTTTATCTATTCGTCATATTAAATAATACAAAAAATGTCCCGAATCGCTTCGGCCTCTCCTAGCATTGACAACGAAGTTTGTAACTTAATTTTAGAGAGAAAAAATGCAGAACATTCAAATAAAATGTTGAATCCAATTAAGAAAACAGAAAAGGTACAATAGTTCAGATAAGTTGAAAGTTTTCTGTGAGAATAATTAATGCCTTCGAAATGTGTATATGGAACTTCGAGTCAAGTCAGTTCTTTAGTAACAGCAACAATTTGAGAAAGACATTTCACCTGCTTGTGTCTCGTGTTGCAATTAGTCACGACAATAAGTCAGAGCTGGCATTGCGTACAGAAATTGCACATAGAACTCACATAGAAGCGCTGGCGCAGACTGACCTGAGATCTGACTATTTTCATAGTAAGTACTATGAATTGTGGAAGTGAAGAGGCGAAGAGACTGTATATGAAGAGAAAGGGGGAGGGAGAGCCTTTGAAGGCACTTGGCAGTCTGACTACATAATGACTGTTTCTACTTACACGGCACTCTCCGTCACCATCGTTTGACATCGTTCCCCTTCTCAGGCCATAAAGTGTATCAAGTCATCTTGCTAGTCTTTTCAACGTTCTTTTCCTTTACCACTCCTATCATCGTTTTGTTTTAGTACTTTATTTTTTATTTTATTTTTTTTTGTTCGACAAATTCTGACTAATTGTCTCTTGAAGATGATCTTTTCAAAAGAAGGGTCCTCCATTTTCTTGGATTGCGATTAACATTCTAATTTAAAACTAACGATATTAATACATATATGTATATGTGTTAACCCATTAACGACGAAGAACTTCGATTTTTTAATTCATTTTCAAGTCTCATTATTATAATTGAAGAGCTTACAATCGAAACGTGATTTGTCACGAAAAATTGAAAAATCTGTCTCTTGCCACTTCCGTTTCTAATTTTTTAATCGCTTTTTTTCAACTCCTAAGATAAATTTAAAGCATGTTATTTCCGAAAAAAATAAATTGCATTAAAATTATTTTTTCAATCAAAATGTGATCAGTCTATGGTATCAATATGTGGCAATCAAAGTATGTTTTGTCCAAACAATCAATCGTAAGTGAGAATCCCACACTATTACGCTTGGACAAAACCTTTTTTTTAAAATTACATTATAATTATTTTTTCAATCAAAACGTGATTTAATTGTCTATCAATATATGTGTCAATCAAAGTATGTTTTATCCAAACAACCAATCGTAAGTGAAGATCCCACCACTAATGTATGAAAGTACGCTGCTTGTTCGTAGCTTTTTTTTCATTAAATTTTTTTTATCGCACCTTTCACAGACCATCCTGCAATTTTGAATAATTTTTAATGAAAGTTTAACAAAATATCAATAAATATATATACTTTCTAACGTTGAATTATTTAAAAAGATATATGCATGTAGCGAATAGAAAAAAATCCCTAAAAAACACACTTTTCTTCCTCCACTCGTTGAGCCCAGAACTATTTTCGAATTGTATATGATCATAATCAATTCAATTTTAACAATTTTTATCGAAATCTCTCCTTTCCAATCTTATCCCTGCAACAGAATAATAATACTAAAATGAAATATTCTAAACACTCTTATTAAATCTCCTGCCGAATCTTCTCCAATATTCATCTAACCCTTTTCTAACTGACACTAGAATTTTTACTGCAGCCCTATTGTGGAAATTAGGTTCATTTTAAAAGGTCCCTTTACTACTCGAATCGATTCCATCCTGCATTCTTTATCCTACCGGAACATTGCCAGGAACTCGCCTTTTATTAGTTGCACTTTAGCAGATTGGCCGATTTAATGCAAGGTCGAGATGTACGCCTGCGTTAGAATAAGCAGAGGGTACATTTTGTTTGCTTTGTCGAGTCTATTCTATCCCCTACTCTGAACGTCCATTTTCAGTGGTGTGAGTGGCCTACAGAGCCCATGAATTCGTACCTGTTTCGATACGGCGAAGTAGAGGCAGCAGGAACGAGTTCATTGAAAAGATGTTACGTAGTACGGCGCATGCATGCAGCTCCTCTCGATCGTTTCGATCGAATCACGCCTTCAACCGAATCCTGCACCACATGAAAACGTAATGCAAACCCATTCTTCCGAATCGACTCTTATCGACCTCTAGCCAATCCTGCAGGAAAGGAATATTGTGTCGTTTTATCGCTACTCAACCACTCGACTTCAAAGTTTTTTATATCGAATCTTTTTCAGTTATAATTATGGACATATCGTTGCTAAAGGAATTCGTTAATATTTCATGGAATTCAAAATAATTTCAAATATTTGAAATGAATTCAACCCGCGCACAAATTTAAATATGGATCTGATTGTGATCTGATTGGCATCTGATCGGGCAGAACTTTGGCCAAATGAAACGCGGAACTCATCAGCGTCTGAATAGTCGGCCCGATTTAATAACCAGATCTGGCCGCGATTAGTACCCTATTCATTTTATGTCCCTAGCTATATTTTAACTTTATTTTTATTGTATTTTTATTTCTCCTCTCTGTAATTGTTTTCCCTTCTTTACAGATTACATCACATTTGAATTTTGAACATTTTCACTAAACTAGCACATTTCTCACACTGTCGTGGTAAAATAATTAGTATAGTACATGTTTTAGATTATGGAATTTTACAATTACTTTTTAGTAGTTGGGAAATTGGATAATTTTTGAGTTTTGAGTGGGCAAAAAATCTTGAATATCCCAATGACGTTCTTGGGATGTTCCTAGGACATCCAATATGTTATGTCGCAACACAGAAACTCTACGGCTGTGAATCGGGCTTTATGTAAAAAGTATGAATGCACCTTAAAATGAAGGGAAGAGGTTCGAGAAGTGAGTGTCGAGTGAACATGTGTGCGGGCAACCGACTCTGCCCAGTCTCCAGTAGTCTTACACATACGTCGGCTTTCATTGAGTCTCGTCTCGTCATGTCTCTCGTCTCGTGTCAAGTAGTGTCGTGTCTACGACCAAATACCAGCGCAGCGGTGCGTGCGGAACTCCCTCGCGTCCGTTATCGACTTAACGAAGTCACCGGCGTTCCCGCCAAATCGATCGGTTTAACGAAACCACCGGCGATACCGCCAAAATCAATCGGCCTTTTAGCCAAAATCCACCTTACGCTCATTCAGGCGATCAACATCTTAATGAAATCAAATCGAGCGCGTCGGAACGTGTTGTGATTTCATCCATCTAAATTTAGTAATAAATTCTATCTTTTACTTTAATGTTTTGGGATTTCGGGGTTAAATCTTATAAAAATAAATTCTGGTGATCAATTCTAAAAAACATAAATATTCATAAAAGTAGATTGCCAAGCCACCTAGGGCAAAGCAATCCGCGACAAAACATCCAATGTCAGTCCAATCAACGTCTTTAAGACGTCCAATGTCCTAAAAATGTTCTAACGACATCTTAAAGACATATACATCTCGGGACATCTATCGTACTGACATTAGACGCTTTAAGAGTATCCCTAGGAAGTCCTAAAAACATATTCCAAAAGACGTCTTAAAGATGTACTGAAGATGTCTCTAGGACATCGTTAATTTTTTTGGCCACTGGGCTGGTACGTGGGCACCGGAACGATGTCGACCTGGCGCTTAGGTTATAAGTCCATTATGCCATACCCGTCCTGAGGAGATTACTCCGGATTATCGCTTTCATTGAGTTATAGTTCTTGATGTTTTATTCCCGGATTAATCTCTCACAGGGCCAGGCCCACCCCCGGCATAGTGGCTGAAGTCCGGCTTATTTTCGAGCCTCTGTCCCTGTGCCACTAGGCAATCTCCCTAGCCAGGCATAGACCCGGCACAGTGGCACAAACTGGGCTTCTTGCGGGCCATGTTACCCCTATACCGGGAGTAACGCCCAATACTCATAGGCATCGGGTAGGGTCCCTGCTGAAAATAAAGAGAGAGAAATCCTATCCCTTTCTATCTCCTTCTATCTCTAAGATAGAAAGAGATAAAGATTGTTTCTCCCTTTCTATCTCTCGCCTATCCCCGTATATCTCTTTCTACCTCCATATCAATCCACATCTATGCCTATCTCCTTGAATCTCCTCCTTTGTATCCCTTTCTATCTCTTGTCTATTTCTGCCTATCTATTTCTATCTCGACCTCAATCCACATCAACGCCTATCTCTTTCAATCTTCACTTCTCTATCTCTTTGTATCTCTATATGTACCTGTTTATATATATATAAATATATAAACTCTCTCTGTTTGTATATATATATACATATATATATATATATATATGTACCTCTATATGTTCTATTCCCTTATCAATTTCAATTCGCTTCTATCTCTTTCAATCTCTAGTTCTCTACCACTTCCTATCTCCATTTCTATCCACGTCCACGTCTGTCTCTTTCAATCCGCATATCTCTACCACAATCTATCTCCTACCTATTCTCTTTCTATCTCCATCTGAATTAAAACTGCTCCTATCTCTTTCATTCCTCACTTCTCTATCCCTTTCCATCTCTGTAAATACCTGTCTATCCCTTTCTACCTCCATTTCAATCCACAACCACGCCTATCTCTTTCAATCCTCACTTCCCTATCCCTGTCTATCTCTCGCCTATTCCAGTCTCTTTCTATCTCCTTGTTAGTCTCAATTCGCACATACCTCTATTAGTCCCCATATCTATATTTCTTCCTATCTCTCGCCTATTTCTGTCAATCTCTTACTATCTCCTTATCAATTTCAATTCACTCCTATCTCTTGCAATCCCCACTTCTCTAACCCTTCCTATCTTTCGCCTATTCTCGTCTATACCTTTCTATCTC
Source organism: Synergus coniferae (assembly GCA_032164275.1). NCBI lineage: Eukaryota > Metazoa > Arthropoda > Insecta > Hymenoptera > Cynipidae > Synergus > Synergus coniferae. The sequence goes on from JAUEJJ010000002.1 coordinate 4,124,659, forward strand.
CTTGTCAATCAAAATTGCTCATATTTTCTTCAATTCTCACTTCTATATCCCCTTCTATCTCTCATCTATACTTGTATATCTTTTGCTATCTCCTTATTAGTCTCAATTCGCTCCTATCTCTTTCAATCCCCACATCTATATTCCTTCCTATCTCTCTCCTATTCTCGTCTATACCTTTCTATCTTCTTGTCAATCAAAATTTGCTCATATCTCTTTTAATGCCCACTTTTCTATTCCTTTTAATTTCTCGTCTATCTTCTTCTACTTCTCTCTACCTCGTTGTCAATTGAAATTTACTTCTATCTGTTTCAATCCCATGGTTTTTCATACCAGCCTATTTCTAAACCGTTTAAGGTATCAAATTAAGCATTCATGTCCAGGAAACTGCCCTGGTACATCAAACAAAATTGACCCGTATTTTCAAGCCACGTGTCTCTCGACATAAGTTCACCAACCTCTCCTGTGAGGACCTACAGCTGTGGTGGTTCCGAACCACCAGAGCTTCGGTAATAGTACATGGAAAAATTTTTCCATTTTTACCAGCTCAGAGAATTCGAACCCGACGTCTGAAATCGGAAACCTCGCATTTTAACTCCTGAGCGTTCAGTACAAAGGTGGGGTTGACTAGAAGAGTCAACCATAGACCATACAATCTTATAGATAGGAACTCGCTGCAAAAATGCGAATACAGTAGATCCCTACACTGTCTCTAGACCCTCTGTACATTAACGTGTATTGTAATGCCATCTTCGAGAGTTGGTTAATCCTATAGCTGCGTGATCCTGCCCCAATCAGGTAGGATAAGTTAGATATGTTCTTAAGAGCAAAAATAAAAAATACTTCGACCCTGCTATATGCTTTGCAAATAAAAAATTGAAAAATGAATTACTCATTCCTGTTAGTTCGATTTAAAAAAAAAAAAACTATTGAAACTAAATTACAAGCTTCAACTTGTAAAAGAGAGCCCGAGGGCACTGACTGAAGTTATTCAACATCGTTTGACGTTACTTTGCCTTCCGTTGAGAAAGAAAGCCGATCAGATATCGGAAGTCCGCAAAGTACTGCAATCAAATCCGATTAATTGCATCTCTTTGATTTACACGTACCCTCAAGAAGTAATCGGATAAAGTTATATCTGAACGCCACTAGGTAAGGTAAGGTAAGGTAAGGAGCAACCATCCTTGAGAATGAAATATCCAACTTCTATTGGAGAGATTTGCCGTATCTCAAAAATTGCCTTTCACAGAAAGGGATGTGAAAGGTACATAAGAAAAAAAGTAAAAGGAAACAGTTAGCAAAGAATGAGAAAGTATACGAAAATTAATGGTAGAAGAAGCAAAATGGCGTTTCTTTCCAATCAGAGAGCGCCCTGGTGCAACCCAGTGAGCACAAAATTTGGAGACATCTTTGTAACATCGTTACAATATTTTTATGACATCGTAAAGACATCCTATGTCTATGTCGTTAACTTGTCTTTGAGATGTCGTAAAGACGTCGTACAATTTGACAAAGTCTTTTCGACATCGTAAAGACATTTTAACGAGATGTACATAGGATGTTGTAAACTTATCGTAGAGATGTCTTAACGATGTTGAAAAAGACATCGTCAAATTTTGTGCCCACTGGTAAGCTCACGCACAGATATTTTATTCAAATGAATCTGAGTCGGTTCCATCACATTACAAATTCTGTACCTGAGCGAATCTCAATGAATTCAAGCTAATCAAAACCAATTGTTTAATCCGAATCAATTCGAATGATTCCGATCGAGGCTAACTCGAACAAGTTGGATCCAATTGAACCGAATTGATCCAATTGTACCCGTGTGGAAATAGCCCGGTATAACTCGGACAGAAGAAGGTTTCTGGCTGGAATCCGACCGGGTCAAATCGGGCTAATATTTTTTTTAATTGCCCGACCGGGATCTGACCGGGATTCTGCCGGGATCCGATCAGATCGTGGTAAAGTGGTACAGTCAAGGTAAAAAGATGTGTAAAATAATATGGTACAGTTAAAAAAATGCGTGACAAGTCAGAGAAAGAAATGGAAAATGGAAGGAAATTCTTGGAATATAAAAGACAGGAAAAATGAGGGTGAAAGGAGCAAAACGGCATTTTCTTTGAAATTAAAGACGGCGACGTTTTATATCCAATATCGCGAAAACACGTCGCCGATAGCATGCTATTTCTAAACTTGCAATAACCAACTGCCTAACACGTGGAAGTCCTCAGGCTGCATATTGGAAAACTGAGTCACTCGCACCCTTTTGCCTATCCCCATTCCTAACCCCCTCCCCCAAGACTCCTCCTGTGCAAACATTTCGAATACCTTTAATATCCACATAACCCTTAAGTAGACGGGAGAACGACTCGAAATAACTTCCGAGGTAGCATTTGATATTTAAAGTACCTTCAATGTAAAATTGCGACTCGATAATGTAAGGCAAGCTGGGTAATGGTACTAGCGTGATATGTATGTCGGGGAAAATGGAAATAATCTTCCAATAGGGGATCATATCCTTTGATTCGTGTAGTACCTTTTTACTAGATCCGGAACCTTACGGAATTGGGAGTTTATACTTTAGTAACTTTAGATTTTATTATTTTTTTGCAGATCTTGAGATTATTTTTCTAATGCAGGAAACTACCCAGTGGGCACGAAATTTGGCGACGTCTTTATGACATCGTTATGACATTTTTACAACATCGTAAAGACATCCTATGTCTATGTCGCTAAAATCTCTTTGCGATGTCGTAAAGACGTCGTATGATTTGACAATGTCTTTTCGCCATCGTAAAGACATCTTAACGACACGGACATAGAATGTCGTAAAGTTGTCGTAAAGACATCGTCAAATTTTGTGCCCATTGGGTATTCATTTTATTGGATTCATGCAATGCGCGACGCATGCGCGCATGTACATCCTCGTGGAACCCGCTTTGAGAACACTGGTACAACGGTCCTGTATTGTTTACGATTTCGGAAACCCGATTATCGCCAACTGACCTGAACTGAGGCAGGTCAAGAATCGGGGTTCCAGTGTAATGGACCCCCAGCACTAACATTTTTTTTGGTTTCCTCGTAACTTTTTAATTGGCGATTCCCAAAAAGTGGTGTAATCCCACAAGGTAAGTTGTTTTGTTTCGTTTTGGCTAAGCTAAGTAATTTAATTCATAATGTCAATCAAATCTACCTTTATGGGTTTGACTGATATAAAGCGTAAAGGTTAGAAAATCGCGTCGGAGCATTTCGGGATGCATTCGGCCGACACAATTCAGGCATAAGAATTGGCTCGGGGGGGAAAAAAAAAGTATCAAAACAGACACCGGGGCTATTAGAGACATGTCGCGCAAAAGTAAGTAAAAAATTCAAGAAAAACTTTAGATTATTTTTTAAAGCTCTTCAATTGTTTATTCTGAATTAAGGCAGCTTACACTGACATACGAGTACATGTGTACTAAACAATCCTAGTCGCTCGCAATGATGACTTGTTGACCTTCTTTTGACCCACCTCTGCGCACTGGCTACCGCCTTATAGGATTTTCAGTTTCCTTAAAAGTTTTTTGTTTTGATTTTGTTTCTTTTTTACTTTCAGCCAATTCTTGTTCGTCGGAAAGCTTTTTCATGATCGAGGAAGCAATTACAATGCGTGCGTATTGAAACACAAAAACTTATCTTCTGGTATTTCGATCAGTTTCTGGTGATCGCAAATCAAAGTTCCGAGGAAATTAAAAAAAACTTTTAGTGCAGAAAAACAACAAACTCTGTGCACACACTGCAATAGAGTTGATACGTCAACCAAACTCCATTGGTATTATAAAATGGTATCATAGAGACGCAAACCTACATTATCTCGAGTACAATTTCCAATTTTTTTAATTCCAAGTTATACACACTGTCTCGAATAGCCCCATGTCCCGAATAGCCCCGGCAAAAAGACATTGACATCCTGAGGACGCCCTAAAGACATACTTAGGACATCCATGTCAGTCCAATTGATGTCCAAAAGACATTGCATGTCTTAAAGACGTCTTTTGGACGTGAGACGTCTTTAAGACATCAAATGGACTGACATAGACGTCCTAAGGATTTCTTTAGGACATCCTTAGGATGTTAATGTCATTTTACCCACTGGGATGTGACTTCGCACTTGAGTAAACATCAATCGGATCCCTCTCCATAAACTCTCCAATAAGTAACAACCATCCATTTAATGAAAAAAACCGCCCTTGAAACATCTGAATATGTATTATAGTATCTTACTCAAAATTATCTTATGACAATATTAAAGGCTCATAATTCAAATTCGCTGACAGCCCTAAAATAAACCAATTATAGTGGCTTCTATAAGCGGATATTAAGATCCTCAGATATAAACTAGAGGGATATCATGTCTGCCAACCGTTACACATGGCTGAGATACTATAGACGCAAGATACGTTAGTAGAAGAGTAGGAGTACGGACTCACAAACCCAGGTTGGTGGGGGCGGGGCGGTGAATCTACCCCCTTAATACACGAGCGGCTTAAAATTTAGGAATGTAACGGGTGCCCGTAATCCCCGTTTTAGCTAACCCAAGTTGCAAAGTGGTTCGTAATCGCTTACACCACAAGGTTCTTTCTGGGCAGCAACTTAGTAGTCAAAAGTTTATTTAGCGACAAACGTCGCGCCACATGAGTAAGAAGAATATCTCCCCAGTGGGCAAAAAATTTGACGGCATCTTTAACCTTTTGATGCACTCATTTTTCTGTTTAGTGAATTTACTTGAAAATTCATACTCGGAGGTTTTTGGGGTCGCTGATTACGAATCTGAAGTCAGAATTTCGAAATTTTCAATTCAAGATGGCGATTCCAAAATTTTGAAAAAAGAGGTATATGCACTTGAAAATCTCCACTTGTGGGTTTTTGAGGTCGATGATTACGAATCTGAAGTTACTACATTAAAATTCAAATTGGTTAATCAAATAAAGTTCACATCGATACGTAAATCTTCGAAATTGTAGATGAGATTTTGAATATTCACCTTGATTTTGATAATGCGTGCATTTATGGAATTTCCTGATTTTTTTATTACGAATCTGATATTAAAATTATATAATTGAAAATAATTAGTTGAAACAGTGTTGAGGTATTTTCATCTTTTTCCTGATACTTTTTTTTTGTAAATGTGAACATACGTAATAATTTCTTTTTATAATCGTTAACAAAATTAATTTTACAAATTATTTGATAATTCCGCATAATAAGGATAGGAAATACGAGGATCCGTCGACAGCTATTTAAATCATACTAATTGCTGCTGATTTCATAGTCATAATCAGCGACCCCAAAAACCCCCGAGTAGGGATTTTCAAGTGCGTATACCTCTTTTCACAAAATTTTGGAACTGCCATATTGAATTTGAAAATTTCGAAATTCTGACTTCAAATTCGTAGTCAGCAACTCCAAAAACCCCCGAATAGATATTTTAAAGTGCAAATACCCCTTTTTTCAAAATTTTGGACCAGCCATCTTGAATTCGTCCTCTTGAATTTGAAAATTTCAAAATTTTGACATGAAATTCGTAATCAGCGACCCCAAAAACCCCGAGTAGAGATTTTCAATTGTATATAACTTTCTTTTCTGAATTTTGGAACCGCCATCTTGAATCCGCCATCTTGAATTGAAAATTTCGAAATTCTGACTTCAGATTCGTAATCAGTGACTCCAAAAACCTCCAAGTAGAGATTTTAAATTTAAGGTAAATGCACCTATTTGCGACAATATAAGGGTTATGACAGAATTAAAAGACCAATACAAAAGTGTAATCCATTCC
>JAUEJJ010000002.1:4130573-4143178 GCA_032164275.1 Synergus coniferae
ACAAAGGCCTAATGGCTAAGTGCTCTGAACAGCGAAGGTGCTGCCCTTGTTAAAATATACTAACTAACTAACTAATATCATAAGTATGACAATTATTTTTTTATCGAAAAAAGTCATCAGAATAAATTGTTATATTTTTTGAGTACTATGAAGAACGATACATAGAATTTGTAAATTAAAAAAAGAAGTGGTTTCAAAAATTCTCGAAATGCTCCAACTTTTTGAATTTCTATCCAAAATGGCTGGCTAATGAACTTGAGCTTCATTTTAGAACACTAAAAGAGTATATTAAACGCCAATCCAAGCGGTCAATTCTTTCGAAAGGTATCGTGCTCACAAACTAAACATCTAAAGGCAGACAGACGCACACACACAGCCAGACATGTTTTCTGTGTTCAGGGGGTCTTAAAACGTGGACATTTGACAAAAACGGGGTGGGTCAAATTTTACTCAAATCTAATACATTGTCCCTGATGAAAATGTAAAAATTCGTATTTTGAGATTGCAGAAAAAAGTAATATCTTCTTGAATATTTCGAAAATTAATAAAGTTATCACATTTATTTATAGGAAGAAAAATATACGCAATAAAATTTGTTATTAGGATATGCTGTTAAAAAATTAAAATTTGACCTGAAAAGAAATATGATCTAGGGGCCAATTGAGATGACGGCGCTTCGAGTATAATCTCCTTTTGATCGTGAGCGGTTCAATTTCATTTAATTTAATTTAATGTGCGATGTGGCCACCAAGCTGGCTACAGAGGCTACGGTTCCCCAGCCTTAGATATGTCTCCGTATACTACTCCCTATCCTACTTTCCCTACTAGTTGAAAACACAATAATTGAGAAATGAGTGGTTAGCGTGAACCAAGGTGGGAAGGTGAGATCACTTGACGTCGTGGCTCGAAGTAAAGAGATAGAAAGAGATAGAAATTTGAAAATAGAAAGAGAAATACATATCTTTTCCAAGTATCCATTTTGCATACCCAAAACGATATCTCTTTCTATCCACCATTGTATCATCATATCCGGTGATATCAATCTCTTCCTATCCCTCAGTCTATCCCTGTGTCTGGTGATATCTATCTCTTCCTATCCTTCAGTGTATCCCTATTTCTAGCAATATCTATTTCTTTCTATCTCTTAGTCCATTTCTATGTAAAAATATTTTATTCCTTTCTATCCCTAAATCTATCTCGCTTGCTAGAAATTTGTATCTCTTTCTATCCCTATGCCTATCTCTCTGTTATTAACTTATTAATTTTCATATTTTAAACATTCATAATAATGTTATAACTGCAATCTGACTGCAATATTTTGTATATATATTTTATTCTAATCATACCACTAATATAACACTGAAAAATCCGCATCTATAGGAACACGAACCTGCGCACATCGAGTTCACTGTCCAACGCTTAGTCCACTGACAATGAGCTAACGAAGGATTTAGGAATTATGCGGTAAAAACTAGTACCACTCATCCGAAAGAGCTCTATCACAGTCTATCTCTTATTTATTCTACTCTATATTGTTCAATCTCTTTGTTAATATCTATAACCTATATCTTCAATTTCCTCATTTATCTTTCGTCTATTCACCTTTGCCTTTTTAAATCTTTTTGTCAGTCGTTATAATCACTATAAACCTATCTGTTTTAAACTCCTTATTTCTATCCCAGCCTATCTCTCATCTATGCATATCTATCTCTTTCAATCTCTTTTTCAGTATAATCACTAACCTCCCTTAATCCACTTAATATTAATTAAGATTAACAAAGAGATAACAAAAGATAGACGATTATAGATGAGAGATAGAAGGGGATATAAGTAAAAGTGAGGATTGAAAGAGATAAGAGCAATTTTGATTGACAAGGAGATAGAAAGGTATAGACGCGAGTAGGCGAAAGATAGGAGAGAATAGAGAAGTGGTGAATGAAAGAGATAGGACTGAAGTGAAATTGATAAGGAGATAGAAAGAGATAGACTGGAATAGGCGATAGATATAAAGGGATTGAGAACTGGAGATTGAAAGAGAGAGGAAGTGAATTGAGATTAACAAGGAGATTGAATAGAAAGATATATATGGAGATAGGAAGAGATAGACTGGAATAGATAAGAGATAGATTGAGATAGGGAACTGGAGATTGAAAAAAATAGAAGCGAATTGAGATTGACAAGGTGATTGAAAGGGATAGACAGGTATATATGGAGATAGAAAGACATAGAGAAGTGAGGATTGAAAGAAGTAGGTGTTGATGTGGATTAAGAAGGAGATAGAAAGAGATAGGAAGAGATAGAGAAGAGACAGAAAGGATAAAAGAAAGGAGATTCAAAGAGATAGGCGTGGATGTGGATTGATATGGAGATAGAAAGCGATAGATGGGGATAGGCGAAAGATAGAGAGGGATAAACAATCTTTATCCCTTTCTATCTTTGAGATGTGTAAAAGGGGATAGAAGAGGATAGAATTTCTATCTCTTTGCTTCCAGCAGGGGTAGTGAGGGTAATATGCCTGGTACCAGTTTTTATATAGTTCGCACGAATTCCGTGGCGCTGCGAACAGGACCGGGCCAGAGGTGTTTTGTAGATCTATGTAAAGTAATGAATGACATTATTTAACACCCGGCTTCTTTCATTTGTTGTGAACGTTCATAACATCCAATTGCATATTGTCTCTCGTTTTCATGGCCAGTAAGAAACTGGCCCGCTATCTTCAGTAATTCCACCAGGCGATTCTCAAAACGAATCCTATAAAACATTGTACCCTCCCTTCTATGTCCAGTGATCTCACCTTCCCACACTGTGCAGGATACTGTACTTCGCTGATTGTAATAAACTTATAAAAGAGTCTGTTGTGTTGCAGGCGTTGCCCGTGACCGATCTGGAAATTTTTTATTGTTTTCGCACTTTCAAGAAAACGAACACTGCTAAGTAAAATATCTTTATGTCAACTTAGTAATGGAAGTTAATAATGACAATCCGATCTAGACCAATGGCGACGACACGATATCGACGCTGCGAGTAATAGTTCAATCACTAAAAAGCGACCAATTCAATAAGTGAGTAACAAGTAACTAAATTGGTAGTCAAAAACAATTATATTAATTGAATTGGTCGAACACCTATAATTCAGATTTAGAAAGTATTAATAGACAGGCCTTTCTTTCCCACTTTCCTGCCACCAAATGTTAACTGACAGCGGTAAGATCTGTCAAAATCATAGGGGCCCCATTATCCTAATGTGCCCAGGGTCTCCAAAAGGTTAAAGACGGCCCTGTTAATAGAGGAAGAAAGCTTGAGCTTGTGTGTCGTATAGTGGGAGCCGAAAAATCTCACGTTCTGAAACACTACGACCTCCTTAGTCGTATTTTCTTGCATGGTCTTTGGACAGTTTTATACCCGTCTTGTGGAAGACGGTGATTTGACTCGTGTGATTGCCTTCAAACTTGACATTTGACTGGAATTGCCTACGTCTCTCACTCGATACATAATATACTATTTATCGCATTTTTCCAAAAAATATTCAAAATCGTTAACAATAGTATTTTTCATTTAGGGGATTGGAAAAGGGAGTTGAAAAAGTGTTTTTGGAAAAGGGAGCAAGAGGTTTAGAAGAGTGATTGGAGAAAGGGGTTAAAAAGAACCTTTGGAAAAGGAAGCTCACAAGGTAGTCCGGACAAAGAGTTTCGATAAAAGCAGAACCGTAACGGGGAATTTCGGCTTCCTGCGGAAAAATATTTTAAAGCGCCCTATATACCCCCCACCCACCACCACCACCACAACCACATCCAACCCTGAGTAAAAACACTATGTAAAAAAATATCAGTCTTGCTTAAGCCAAGAGTGTCGCTAGCATATCATTACATATAATAATGTTTGAATAATAGGGTTGTATTTGGTGTTCGTAAAATATGTTCAGAAAAGAGTATTAAAAAAGATGATTAAAAAAGGAAGGAAAGGGAAAGGTAGGAAAAAAGTCTCGAAATATCAAAGGGTTTTTGAAAATAAATTTGAAAAAGAGACGTGGAAAGAAAGTTTAGAGCGGGGAAGTCCCGTTGGATAGGAGAAAACCCCTCCTTCCAAACGTCACCTCTCGAGACTCAATAAGAGAAAAAAAGAAGAGAAGAGGGTAAGGTGTCGTATGCGGTCTGGTAATACGATACAACGCCATGAATAATAATGTTTATTCCAAGCTTTCTTATTGAAGTGAGAAATGTGTGGTGTCTCAGAGAGGTAACTGGGCTGATTGCATCGAATAAAGTACCGTATTGCACGTCTTGCTGCTGTTTTGATGCAACTCCAGGGAAATTCAAATTATCGATGATAGGATATTTCTCTAGTGAGTTTACTTTTCAGTCAATCATATCAGCGTTGCATACTAGATTTTCCCACATTTTTGCGATAAATAATTTATCGTCTCATGTTTCTGCAGTAATGAAAGAGACATTACATTCATAGTATTATATATAGTTGCTTGAATGGAAACTTATGATGTTGAAAACTTCCAATATTTTTTAGAAAAGCGATAAAATTTATTCAATCTTAGTACAAGGTTATCAAGATCACGATTCCATTTTTCCAAACCTCTAATCCAGTTCCATTTTCCAAACCGGTTTTCCAAACCTCTTTTCCAAATCTTTTTCACTACTCCTTTTCCAAACCACTTTTCCAACCCTCCTTTTCTAAACTCGTCATCAAACTCATTTTTTGAACCCTCTTCTCCAAACTCCTTTTCAAACGTCGTTTTCAAACCATTTTTTCCAAACATTTTTTTCCAAACCCTTTCTCTGACAGAATGTGTAATTTCCGGAGTGTGATGAGGAAATAATGCTACACTACTTTACTCATCTCACTCTGACGCAAGGGCAGTGAAAGAGGTACCATATAAGTGTGATAATTTAGTATTGCAATATTTTTGCACCGCTTTTTTAAACATATTTTGTATCCCATGTTTCAAACTTCTTTTCCAAACTCTGTCTCCAAACGACTTTTCAAAAACTTTTTCTTATAAATCCATTTCGAAATTTATTTCTTAATCTCCTTTCTAAACCACTTTTCTAAGCCCCTTTTTGAACCTAATTCTTCAAACTCCTTTGCCTGAGCTCCTTTTAGAAACCTAATTTCTAATTTGCTTCTTTCAAACCCCTTTTTCTTAATTCATTCTTTATAGTACATTATGATACAAGTGCGGAAAGCTGGTGATTCCTACGAGTTTTCTGATCACGAAGTTGTGTCAGGTTGCGTACCAGGCAAACTACCTTATACCTCTCACTTCACAGCTGACGAACTGAAGGTAGTTGCTAATCGTTCCGTCCGGTGACTCCTGACTGATCGTGAGAACTCTAGAGAAACTCTCGACCAATCAGGCAGTTTATACTGTTGGATCACGCGTCCGGTGGCTTCAGATTGGTTGTAATAATTCTTGCGACCAATCAGAAACTAGCGCTTCCCTTCATTTTCGTGCATGGAATACAGCAGACAAACACCTTCCTTCAAAGTATGCTTGATTCATTCATAACATAACGAAATTTCGTGCGGGAATATTATGATTCCCGCACACTTTGACTTTATCAAAAATCTACCATTTTCCACTTTTACTACGAACTTCCCGTACAGTGTTGCAAAAAATCTATTTTCCAAACTCATTTCCTAAGCTTTTTTCCAATCTCATATTCCGAACTTATTTTCCGACCCCCCTTTTCAACCCCATTTAGATACCTCATTTTTGAACTGCTTTTTTAAACTTTTTTTCAAGTTCCTCTTTCTTAACTTTTTTTTTCTGATCGCCTTTCCCAAACTACTTTTCTACAAACCTCTTTCCCGACACCGTTTGGAACTCTGATTTACCACTTTTCCATCACAGAAAATACTGTCTAATCTTATAAATTCCCAAATAATAATATTTGTGACAAATATTTTTTTTCCCGAAGAAATACCTATTCTATTTTCACAATTCTGTATAGAACGAAATCAATAATACTCGTATACCAAAAAATATTTTTCTTATGCGACTTTGGAGAACATTTGAAGATCGATTTCTAAAAAAATCAAGATACGAAGACCCTTTAAATTCTATCGGTGTCAAAGCGAATGTGCTTGTCGATTTTTCATCCGTTTGTCAGCAGCTGAGAAAACACCTACGAAGGGTCTTTTCAGATTTCCAACCGTCTTTCGCGAAAAGTCAATATTTTCTTTGAACTGTCGTCGTCTAACCTCGAGTCATCGCGACGACAGTCTGAGCGTTTTATCTCGATCCCACTTTGGTAAAGCCTACGGGAAAACAAAGACCAATAAGCGAGTTTCCCAAGTTGAAAATCGAATTACAATTTTTCAAATTCTGTTCCCGGTCTCTGTGTTATTCTATCTATTCTTGGATTTTAAAATCAGCTTCTAGAGAATCCATTATCTTGGGATTTTAATACCCGAATTTAAAATTGAAACATATACATACATTATGCAAAAGAGTGTGCCACCTTCCTTAATCTACAAACCAAGCAAACTTCAAAATTTTTATTTCGCAAAAATTCTTTCAACATCCTATAGATTCCACTTTTTCAAAAAGGAACATAGGAAAAATTTTTGGAAAAGAAGTCCAAAATAGTTGTTGGAAAAGGGTGTTGGTAAAGTCGATTTGGAAGAACAAATTGAAAAAGGGAGTTGAAGAAGTTAAGGGGGGGGGGTAAGGTTTGCAAATTTTTTTTCCATTTTTTTAAATTTTTGTTTCTGAATGGAGAACGTTTTAAGAATATTGCGTGAAAATTCGAGAAGAATCGGAGCAAAACTAACTAAGATACAGCGGGGTAAGTTTAATTCGTACAAAAAAAGGCACATTTTGTGAATTTTTTTTACGACACAGTTAAAATCTATTTATTAAATCCAATGGTAGATTAAAGTATAATATGCGAAGAATATTTTGTAAAATTTTCATGAAGAAACATTAAAAAATACGGCAATGACAGCAATTATTCGGAAGCGTCTCGGAAAAAGTAGAATTGCGGTGCCCCTCATAACTCACACTCACGTTTCCAAAGTCGGTGCCCCTTATGCCTTCAAAACTACTGCACCGATCCTTTTGAAATTTGAACACTATTTCTGTACATAATTTACGAGGTAACGCTGTAGAGTTTTTTCCAATTTGTTAATATTTGTTACTTTAAAATAACAAATTAGCCGATTTTTTTTCGCAAAAAACGCGTTATTCACTTCAAAGTGTTCCCAAAAAGTGAAAAAAGCGTTACCTAGGGAAATCAATTATGTAACGAAAAAGCTTTGACTTTTTGGTTTAAGATGGTGGAGCATCGAGTTATGAGGGGCACCGCAATTCAACTTTTTTCGATACGCCTCCCGAATAATTGCTGCTATTGATGTATTTTTGAATATTTTTACGTGAGAATTTGACAAAAATATTCTTCAAATATTATAGTTTAATGTACCATTGGTTTTAGTAAACAGATTTTAACTGTGCCGTTCAAAAAAATTCACTTGTGGCTTTTTTGCACAAATTAACCTTACCCCCCCCCCCACTAAAAGAAGTTTGAAAAAAAGGTGAAAAAAAGTTTGGAGAGGAGGGTTAAAAAAATGTTTTGAAAAGGTATTGAGAAGGGGGGTTGAATAATATGTTCGTAAAAGTGGGTGGAACTATCCGTACGACTTTTTTATGGCCATGAAGCAAAACACTGACGCCAATATTGATTAGTCTCCTGCCAGGCGATAAAGTCGAAGGACTTTCAATAGAATCGAATCCGAAAGGGATTGAAACGTCGATAGGAGAAGGAGAACTCTTCCTCCTCAAGTAAGCGATTAAAGGTAACCTGCGGTTTCAAGAGAGATAACAAACAAAGGGAAGTAGTGGTTAAGAAGAAAAAGATCTGAGTAGATGAAGTTAAGAAGATAAAGGAGAGAGGGAGAGGTTAAAATTTTATATTCTATCAATCCTCGGCTCTTCTCCTCTAAATCATAAGTTCTCCGGCTAGGCCCTTCCTTTTCCGAATTTTTTTTCCATGAGTCCGATTTAAATAAACCTGAAATTCATTAGATAGAATTCATCATGCTGAATTCAATTAAAAATCATTCTGACTTCCTCGAACTTTGTTCAATTCTATTGAGTTCGTTCAATTTCGTAGACTTGTACGAAGTTCTGTCAAGTTTACTGAGTCCGTTAATTTCTGTCAACTTTCGTTGAGTTCTATCCGATTCCTTTGAGTTCCATCCACTTCGTTTGGGTTCCGTTGAGTTACGCAGAGGTTCGTCCAGGTCCGTCGTTTTCCTATGAATATTTTGGGTCTCCATTTAACTTAATTTTAATTCTTTGGGCAATAATTAATTTCTAAATAATTATCAATTCGAAAATAAACCACACAATCATTGATAGGATGAGCCGGAATCAGTGGAATTCTGTTCCAAGTGAATGCACCACACTTGTCACTAATCAATTTCTATTTCCCTTTCTCGATTGCCCAGAGCCTATTAATTACCATATAATCACTAGTAGCATCAACGTTTAATAGAGATACCAGTACTGAAAAGGGATTCAGGCGCAATCTCGACAATCTCAGTTATCTAATGTCAGCAATTCAAGGACTCTCTTTCTTCCCTCCTCGTTATCAATCCTTCTTGACTTGATTTCGATTTATTCTCCTCGAGGAGCTTATCTCGAATTGTAAGATTTAATAAAATAACCCAGAGAGTATGATCAGAATTTTAAAAAGCGTAATTTGCCCGCTTTTAATTTCAGATAGATAAAATTAAAATAAATTTAATTTACTGTGATGACTATAAAGTCTTTATCGTTTTCGTAGTTTTATTTCGCAATGCTTTTTACAAAATCACAATGAGCACTTATCTATTATATGTATAATGACTATCTGTATCTATTGTTGTAGATAAAGATGATACTGAATTGGATTACAATGAATTTGATTGAAATCCATTAAAGTCGTGATTAGTTTCGATTCCATTTAATTATAATAATATCTATGAATTACATTGGATTCCATAGATTTCCTTAATATTCCATTGAATTCCTACAAATTCCATTAAATCCCTTTGGATTCCCGAGCCCTGTACTTGGCCCTACCATGCCAACGAGATTTTCTTCAACTCCAATCTGACTTTTCTTCAATCCCAGACTGATAAATTCTATTTTACATCACCGTTGGTGTTGAAATGCTTATATAAAAACTTGGGATATTACATTAATTAAGGGTGGAAACTTTGAATGAAAATAAATTTCAAGACGATTCAGTGAAGATTGGCTTGCCTGAGGTAAAGGACTTGACGAAGAGGGAGGATAAGTCGAGGTGTCGAGCTGGTAGGATGGTGAATGTGGAGGTTGGTGGAAATAAGAAATGTCATTAAAGTTTCTCTTCGACCTATGTGTCGATTCTCTTTTTCCATTCCGGTCTCTTCTCCTGCCGAGTTGCCAGTTCCCAGTTCCGAGTTCCGAGTTCCCATTCTCTGGAGATCCTTCGAAGCTCGTTCTCGGTCCACCGCCATCGCATTCTCACCCCCCGGTATTCACTACTCAGTACTCGGTCTCTTCCCTTTTGATTATTCTTCATTCTCACCGTCCTCACCATCTTCACCATCCTCACCCCATTCCACAACTTCAACCCTCTTAACTCTTAGCCTACTAGATAGTTGCTAGTTCTCTACATTTAAGATGGAGGTCTCGGACACAGGACGAAGATGACTGAGTAGTAGCCCTGTGAATTTCCTTCAACTCCTTTTCCTTTTGAGACTTTTTAGTTCCTTCTTCCTTTTTTCCTTTCTCTTTCTCTTCTCTGTCTTTTCCTTTGATTTTTCTCATTCGATAATTTTTACTTTTGCAAAAAAATAATGATACACAGACGTACGTGCACGTTCTTTATCCCTGTGTCGTATTATTATTATGATAAAGTAAAATTTGTGGGAAAAAAACAGGATTATTTAAATTTCTCACATTGTATGGTAAATAACAGATGCCCTTAACTAAACTGTATTCCATTAAATTCTATTTAAATCCATTCTATCCAATTCAGTTTTATACAATTCCATTCTATTCCGTTCCAGGTCATCGAAATCTGTTTGACTTCATTTAATTATGTATAATTCCGTTCATTTACCTTGAAATCCATTTAGTTCCATTTAATTCCAGCCAATTCCAATTAACATCCATTTAAGCCATTAAAGTCCATTCAATCATATGCAATTCACTGAATTCTGTGCAATTCTGTTCTGAAATATTTAAGTCCGTTGAATTCCATTCAATTGTATTGAATTCTATTCATATCCATTCAATTCCATTCAATCCCATTCAATTTTATTTAATTTCATTGAATTCCACTAACTTTCACTCATTCTGTTTCTATTCCAGTGAATTTCATTGAGTTCCATTCAATTCGCCTTTCCAATTTGATGCGTTTCTTTTTAAGAAATACGATGAAAGCATAGCCTTCTGATTTTTAATTCATAAACCCTCAGCCTCAAATCGCTTAATAACAATCTAACAGTCTTTGCTTCCAAGCTTCAATAAACGAGATTGATAATTTTTTACACACAGAAGTGGAAAGCCGTTCTCCCATCAACCCGACATTCGCTTCATTAAAAAGAGACATTATAAACTTGTTACGCCCCACTCTCGTTTAACCGGAGTTGGGCTCGTTAACGAGGTCTTGTCCTCGACCACGAGTTTTAACAAATCTAATTTTACACTATCTCTGAAAACCGTTTCCTCAAGCTCGCTCCGTTTTGGCGGTCTATCAATATATTTCAAAGCATTGATAAAGAAGCCTCCTGGGTATCGGTTCGGTACCGAGACACAAAGACGCCAGTTTGTTGGGCGGGGGGAGGCTGGGCTCTGGAGTCGATGACTGGATGGCTGGAGGAGGGAGGGAGACGGAAGGTGGCCTCGGGAAGTTTCTAATGATGGTGGCGCACCCTGCAGCAAATATCTTCTCGATAGCAGGGAAGCTGGCTACATACCTTATACCTTATACCTTATACCATATTCTTTATACTCATTCGCATTCTCCTTCGCTGCATCCGGAGACGCTGCAAACTACATTTCTCCAGTTCTCGAACATTGGAGTCGCGTGAATCGAAGCCAGAAAGCCGCATGAAAAGAACGAGACAGTTTCCTGAGCCATTATCATTTTAGTTGCTTATTTTTTCCGCGTCGCACATCTTGGGCTCTTACCTCATCCTCGACCTCGTTCTTGTCCTTTTGGTTCGTCCTTGAAACTCTCTCTTATCCCCGTTTTAGACAAGAAAGCAGCGAAGCGATTCGCTTTATTATCTCATGCAGCTGCCGTTTTTAAATAATGCGAACTGAAACGTTGATCGCGAAAAGTATTTTCCACACTGACGCTTCTCTCTCTCTCTCTCTCATTTTCTCTCTGCAATCTTTTTGTTTTTTTTTTATCGGAAATTCTCGGTCCGGACTGTTGAGTCCGATACTGGAATCGTCCTTAGGGAAAAGTCGTTCCATTGTTTGCGCAGAGACTTTGCTCGAGAGTAAAACATGTTCGACAATGTCAGATTCTTAACCCGGTGGGGATTTCAAGTGGAATTTAAAAAGATTGGCTTAAAAGATATCAATCGTGATAGTTTAGACACTCACATGGTTCATATTAATCCGAAAAATATAGTTATTACTTTAATGTACAGATTTTTAAATATTTCATTGAATTCTTTTGAATTCTATTACATTTCTTTGTATTTCATTGAATTATTTTGAACTATATTTATGTAATTCCTTTAGATTCTTTTAAAAACCATTGAATTTCTATGGAATATTTTCAAATTTTTTAATTCTATCGAATCATTTTTAATTCCATAGGATTCCATTAATTAATTCCTTTGAATTCTGTTATATTCCCTGGGGTTTCATTAAATTTCCATTCATTTTCCACGTTCAATTTCACGTGGGATTTTTCATATTTCACATATGGATTTTGCATTCAGGATTTCCTTAGATTTTGTTAGGGTCCTTAATAATATAAAACCTGAGAAGCGATAAAAGGGGGGGGGGTAAGAGATTGGAGGTATTCTGTAGACGACTCTTATTATTCGAGTCTTCACGAAAATTGGAGTTTTCTTTTCACGAGACCAACTGGGGTGGTCGAGGTCTCGGAAAACTTTTCCGGTGAGCTTTCTACCGGGATAAATAAAACGTCCGAATTTACGAGTCCGAGTTCTGCAGGGGTCGGTAATCCTTTGATAGGCGAAATTATTAGTTCGGGTATCGTAAAATTGTAGAATGGCCGCTGTGATAGGGTTAAGGGTTCGAGCCTCAACGGATCGCGCTGATTTGGTTCTCGTGGTTTCGGGGAGTCTGCACGTCTTTCGCGAGACGATGAGGTTTGGGGGACCGTGGTTGATAGTGAAGCGTTCGCGGATTCCGCTATGGCGCGACGACGCGCTCGTTGACGTGCGCCTTGCCCGAGTCGTTTACGTTTTCCGGGAACTTTCACTTTTCGAACGATTAATTCTCCCGAGGGTACCCGTGATTCTATTTCACAATTCTCGCGGTTCACGAAACCTGCGCGTCGTTCAATGGTAACGCTGGCGGAAAAATTTTGGGAAGCTCCGGTTTGCATCTAAACCGAGGAAACAAAAAAAAA
>JAUEJJ010000002.1:4147935-4168474 GCA_032164275.1 Synergus coniferae
TTATTCATGCAGAATTAGTTCCAATATTAAGTGTCTCCTTTTAAAAATCCTTACGTTCAATCAATAAACAAAATATAAATTTTATTTACTATAAAAAAATTTGATAACTACATATGGTATTTTCTAAAATATTATCCTACAACAATTGCGTGCTTTCGCCGCTGCGGGAGCTGCCTGTCATATCCGGTAAATCTCAAGGTCATGCCCATAGAGAATAGCTTATGTTGGAGTTTCGGTGGTGCAGGGGGCGAAGCCCCCCAGCCCCAATTTAAAGGAAAAGTAAAAAGCAGACTTAACGCGTGAAAGCTGACAGCAATGAGGTTATGTTACTAGGGATCTCTGCTAGCGTATATAGTTCTGCACGGAACTCGCGAAAGAGCGCGCTACAGTTCTTGTTGAAAACATCAACCTATTTCCATCTTTCTCTAACTATCTTCCTTTCACTTATTGTGAAAATATAGAATGCTTACGAAAAGAGACCTTTTCGTAATAGTGACGTCACGGAACGCCAAAGAAGAGTCATTTTGTACGACTTTATTTACATCGTTCGAAATACGCCATTTTACATTCAGTTTCTAACCATGAAAACACGCCATTTTCATGATAGTGTTGTAAAAAGACATTGTCAAATCCCTCGACGTCTTTACGACATTGCAAAGACATCTTAACGATATGGACATATGATATCTTTACGTTGTCGAAAAATGTAACTATATCGTAAAGATGTCGCCAAATTTTTTGCCCGCTGGCAGTGGAGTAGCATGTTTTCGTCATAAAAATTCCAGGAAGTAATTCACGGCAACTTCAGACCATGTCCGAAAAATTCGTAAGATCGGGGTTTGCTTGTGTATAATATTTGTTAAGGGGGTACTTCGGTCTTTTTGGTGAAAAAAAAACACTTTTCTGAATTTTTTTTTAAATCCGGTTAAAGTAACTTTATTATACTATTCTACATATTATAGTTCATGATTTAAACATCATTTTCCCAAATTTTGGATCAAAAACATGAAGAAATAAGCCGGTGACAGAGCATTTTTAAAAACGACTTTTTAAAAAGATGATGTGCAGTAGTTTTAAAATGACGACGGACTTTCAAAACGTAATTTCGAGAAAAACGCGTTTAAAGTTTTTGACTTCAAAAAGGTGAAGGAAAATATTAATTTGTAAACGGTGCTTTTTTTTGTTTTTCTTTTTTTAATTTTACAGCTACAAAATGGTGGAATTTTTCATCAAAAATCACTAGTTTTGCTTCAAAAGACCACAAAAAATTTTAAAAAGAACAAAAAAATCCGTTGAGAGGAGGTAAAACATCCACATTAACTAACCTCACTCTTGCTTTTTGATTTCAACTTATTCTACGATGAGTTACGATACGAGTGGCACCGCACATCATATTTTGAACATGTTCTGTCACCGGCTTATTTCTTCATATTTTTTAAGCAAAATTTGGGAAAATGATGTTTAAATCATAAACTATAATATATAGAATAGTATAATAAAGTCAACTTAACCGAATTAAAAAAAAAAAATTCTGAAAAAAATGCTTCTTTCACAATAAGCCGAAGTCCTCCCTTAAATAAAATGAGGAAATCGAATTTTTAAGTTAAAATTGGGATACAGCATTTATTTTTTTAAGTTCATACCTCACATCTTCCACCTCCACGTTTTTGTTTCCACCACTGAGTCTTCAGAGTCGCAAGGATTCCATTCTCTTGAAGTTGAAGCACACCAGAGCTTAGATCATTTCGATAAGTTGAATCTAAAGAAAGAGACTTTTTGAGGATATTGAGTTCATATTCATAGCTCATAATTTCCTCGTTTTTCTCAACAAATATTACAATTATATATTTTTTAACTTTGTAAAGCTATTCATTTTTAATATAAAATTATGCATGCGCAGCGAAAAAATATTTAGTTTTAATATATTTTTTTGTATAATGAGACGATCATGCTAGAGTTAGATTTCTAAGTCACTTTTAAAGTCAGAAGTTATAAAAGTAAACACTTTTCACTCTATAGACACATTTCCACTTCGTAAAAAAATGTATCTATACAGAGTGAACAGATAAAAAATTCTAATATTTGCTCAGTAAAATGAAGAAATTGAATTTTGAGATTCACTACCATCGGTAATTGTCGGCATTCTCTAATTTTTATAATATTTAATTGAAAATTTATTCACCATAATAGTACGAAAGCTAATAAAATTCTGCGTCTAATAATCCAAAGTAGAAATTAAAATATATATATTACAAAAAGATATTGCCAAAAAACCTCAAATTTCGATATTTACAAAAATGTTAATAACTCCGAAAATATTTATTATTTTTAAAAGCACTTGGTCTCATTCTAAAGATAAATCTTCATTGTTTTTGTGCACGCTATGCAGATATTTTTAAAATTACTTTCCTATATCTTCTATCATAGGCTCAAATTTGTACTTATACTTTAAACTTGTACTTCATTTGTTTTTTTTTTTTCACGTATGGAGAGCACATTCTACATTTGAAAATTTACGACATTTTCTATACAAGTTTGAGTCTATGGCAGAAGCTAGGAAAATAATTTCAAAAATATCTGAATAGCGTACACAAAATATTAACTGGATATTATAAACTGGCTTGTCCTATTCAAATTCAATCCTGCGAACAATCATTTATTTTTTATTATTGCAATTATACATTTCAGAAGTTCCAAAAGATTTTCGAAATTAGTAGGTAAAAAAAACAATTCAAATTTAAAAAAATGTTTTCGTTCATTTAAATAAATTAATTCGTAATGTTTTTTTTATTTCATTTTTTACTTTCTCATTTTCTATTTACATATTTCGACAGTAGAATTTTATTTGTTTAAAATTATAAAAATTAGAGAACTTTAAGCAAGTGATAAAAGACAGGCGTGCCGACAATTTCGAACGTCAGTGTAAGTCTTGAACTTTACGCGCCTCCTATTTTTTTACGAAATTTTCGCTAAGTTTTATCGATTTCCTTTCAGGGTATTGGATGCAAGTTCTGACCACAAAATTGACTTCTTCGTTCCACAATGGGCAACTAATTTGATGACGTCTTTAAGACATCTTAACGACACTTTTCTGACATCGCAAAGATATCCTACATCCGTATCGTAAATATGACATAAAGACATCTTTTCGATATTAAAATGTCCCAAAGATATCTTAAAATATCTTGGTAACACAGACATATGTTGCTTTTACGATGTAGTGAAAATGTCGGAACAATGTCGTAAAGACGTCGTTTATCTTTTACCAATTGCGTCTACTTAACAAATCCCACAATCAGACATTTTTCCGCTCTGTAACGCTATTTATTTTAAAGGAGGTATTATATGTATTTAGAACAGTCAAAAAATCGATTTCTTTTGCATTTTTTAACAGTATACTATGGTATGTAAAATTTGTGTATAAAATGATTCGTTTGGTGCGAGCTTTTAGAAGGAGCTACAGCATCAGTAGATACAAAATTTGGCGACGTTTTTATAACAATGTTAGAATTACGAAATCTCTATGACGATTTTACAACATCCTACGTCTATCACGTTAAGAAGTCTTTACGATGTCGAAAAGATTTTACCAAATCGTATGACATATTTACGATATGGTAATTCGTCGTAGAGGTGTTATAATCATGGCCTAAAAACGCCACCAAATTTTTTTCTCACTAGTAGCAGCACAGTGGGCACAAAATTTGATGATGTCTTTACGACATATCTACAACTTTACATCATATGTCCAAGATGTCATTGAGATGTCTTTATAACGCCTTTACGATTCGTAAGTAAGAATCTCGTAACGATATCGTAAAAACATTGCGAAATTTTTTTTCTAGTGGAAGGGTGAAAATCCGAGTGTACTAACCCAGTGGACACAAAATTTGGCGACATCTTTACGAGATCATTACGAGATTTTATTATTATATTTATTATTATTATTATTATTATTATTTACACTAAATCGTAATGACATCCTCTGTCCATGTCGTTAAAATGTCGTAAAGACGTCGTACCATTTGAAAATGTCTTTTCGACATCGTAAAGACATCTAATGACATGGACATAGAATGTCGTAACGATGTCGTAAAGACATCGTCAAATTTTGGGCCGCTGGAATAGGATGTCGTAAAATCGCTGCAGAAATGTTGTAACGATGTCGTAAAGACATTGTCAAATTTTGTGTCCATTGGGAAGCCGTACGCTGTGGAGAGTCCCTAAAGCCGTTTGGCCCTCACGCTAAAAAAAATCGATCAAATCATGAGAAAGACCATCAAATAACCCAGCAACAATTATTCAAAGAAGAAGACTTAGGCTATCAATAGATTGACTATAAGTTCAACGATTTTTACTAGAAACGGTTGTAAAACTTCAAACGCGTTTTTCTCAAAAAGATTCCTGTAAGCCCAAAATTTAGCGACATCTTTACAACATCGTTACGATATCTTTACAACGACTTTACGACATCCTATATCCATGTAGTTAAGATGTCTTTACGATATCGTAAATACGTTGTCAAATTTTGTGTTCACTATGATGGGCAAAACATTTGACGACGTTTTATGACATTATGTCATTTTAATAACACCGTAAAGACATCATATATCTGTACCGCCAAGACACAGGATGTCTTTACGATGTTGGAAAAATGTCATAAAATTTTTTGTCCGCTGAGATACTTCCTTAAAATAGAATGATGTGTACAGAGGGAAAAAAATGTCCAATTTTAATCATTTTTGCATAAAATAAAACACTCAAATTTATAGTTTAGATTTCGGATTCTTCTTTTTAGGCAAAAATGTTTAAAATAAAATAATTTTTCGCTCTATACTCATTCTTCCATTTTAGAACTGAATGCATTGACTGAATAGCCTTACAGAGTGAAAAATTATTTAATTGTAATATTTATTAAATAGAGTGAAAAAATCGAATTTTGAGGTAGGAATTTGGGTCAAATACACTTAACGTACTTTTTCTCATGGCAATTCCGTAGCCTTTTTGGTCTAGAAGGCCATTGACTTGATCAAGGTCACATTCTCTTTCACTTAAATACTCAATTGTGGAGGACTCCATAAAAAAAGCGTAATTTCCTTTCAGTACTCTGTCTTTTCCATCGTCATTTGAATCAGGTAAGCATTCTGCAGCATTAGCTTCCATGACTTTGGCCATATGTTGATACATAGGATTCGCTGAATTCTAAATTAAAAGAGAAATTTTCTTGATACTTATTAGCAAAATATTAAAATTACATAGAAAAAATATTAAGTTTATAACAATTCCAGGTTAAAACCCGGACGAAATTTTCTGATAGAAATTCTGTCTGAATCAACCGCATTGATATAGTCATTGTTCGACAACCCGCCAATCTCGGAAAAATTTCGTAAAAATGTAATAAAGATTTCAAATTTTTTGCCCACTGAGCACTTTCGAAATTATTTTAATTCATTCTAATTCACACCTTTTCACCAGGTTAGAATGTCGTATTATTTTTGAATGGCCCCAGTGGGAACAAAATTTTACGATGTCTTTGATATCGTTACAACTTTACGACATCTTTTTTACATATCGCTAAAATGTCTTTACGATGACAGAAAGACATTGTCAAATCCTAAGACGCCTTTTCGACATCGTAATAACATCTCATCGGTATGGATATAGAATGTCGTAAAGTCCTCATAAAGATGTCGTAATGATGTCGTAAAGACATCGCCAAATTTTTTGCTCACTAGATCGAGTTCACTCGGAAAAAAATTCTATCCGAAAATTTGGCTAAGGAAATTTATCTAAAACGTATAGAATTAATTGCAGATAATTTTAACGTATTTAGTTAACTTACTTGAAAAAATGAAATAGTTGATCCCCCACTTTTTGCACCATACTTTATCTTATCCTGATTGGCAAGCTCTTTAACATTCGAAAATGGTATCACGACAGATTCAACAGTCAAAAATGCAGCAAGATTGGCAGTATAAGAATTCGCAATGATGAGGCAAAAGAACCACCAACTTCCAGCGAGCATCCTCGTAGAAACACCTCTGAGCAGATAGTAAATACATATATATTATTTTACAAAATAATAGTGGGAATATATTTTTTATTGGTCTTCGGTCCACTTTCTATAACTAAAAATTAAATTTCTTCATTTTACTCAACAAATATTAGAGAAACATTTTTTTTCTCTCTACAACTCTATTTAAAGTGACCACTGACCATACATCATGTATTTCGCAGGACGGTCCTGTTTTTCAGGAATTTGTTCTGTGCAAGAGAGCGTCATATAAAACGTCCTGTTTTCTTTTTCACGATTTGTCTTGTATGTCCTGAAAACAGTATTCTTTTTTGCGTTAAGGCACGTTTTCTTGCAGACTTTTTTTTAGTCACTTATATCATCGCGGTGGAGGAAAGACACTTTTTGTTTGCATTTTCGGGAAATACCCAGACAAAGGACTGCCAGCCCAAGCGTCCTGCTTTTCAACATTTCAAATATGGTCACCCTGTGAGTACCAAATTTGACGATGTCTTTACGACATCAGTACAACAACTTTACGACATCCTATGTCCATGTAGTTAAGATTACTTAACGGTGTCGAAAAGACATAGCCAAATCCTACTACGTTTTTACGACATCGCAAAGACAATCTTAACGACATGAACATAGGATGTCTTTATGATGTCGTAAAAATGTATTGTAGTTGTAAAGACGTCGTCAAATTTTGTGCCCACTGGGCACTTTAACCCTATTCATTTTTAAAATAGAAGTGTTATGGAACGAAAAAGTAGCTATAATTTTTACATCCTCAATGTAAAAGGAAGTATAAAAAATCTAGCCTTAAAATTCGAACATTTCATTTTCCACGAAAAGTATTAGAATTACACACTTTTTCGCTATGTATCCATGATTCAATTTTAAAAATGAATAGCTATACAAAACGAAAAATTATCTAATTATAATATTCAAAATTCATTAATTTCAAAATTCAATTTCCTTGATTTACTTAGCAAATATTGAAACTTTTTACACAAAACATATTAAAATTAGACATTTTTTCGCCCTATACGCATAATTCTATATGAAAAATGTCGTTATAATGTCTTTACGATGTCGTAAACATCTTTACGATACCATAAAGACATCTTAAAAATATGGACATGTTGAACTTCTTTGTATGAATCGGTTGATTCTTAAATAAATAAAGACTAACTAATTTTGTGCCCACTGTGATTTATTGAGCAAAGTGAAGAATTCCAAATTTGAGGTTATATCTTGTATTCTGCATCCTTAGTAACTTCCCAATGGGTACAAAATTTGACGATGTCTTTACGACATCGTTACGAAACCTCAACGACAACTTTATGACATCTTATGTCCATGTCATTAAGATACCTTTGCGATGTCGTAAAGAGATTATCAAATCCTACGACGTCTTTACGACATCGCAAATACATCTTACGACATGGATATAGGATGTCTTGAAGATGTCGTCAAAATGACGTAACGATGTTGTAACGAGGTCGTCAAATTTTGTGCCCGCTGGGTTGATTTGCAAACGTAGTTTTCAACCAGTTTGATACTATATAGATTCTAAATTTTACATAAATTTTTAGATTTTTTAAAAAATAAAAATGCATACATAGGCGCGAGTTCAGATCCTTGCTGCATCATAGCCCCAATAGTGAACCAATAAGCGTTTTTTAGAGAAAATTGATTATAAAGCGATTCAGGTTCTTCAATACAAGGATAGGGATTTGTCCACTCTTCGGGACACATTCTTCCGATGATGAAAAACTCGAGCGAAACAAATATCCAGGCCGCAATTGTGTAAAACCAAACCTCACTAGAAAATGGTGACAAGAAGGACATCAAACTTGGTGGTGCTTTTTTTGGTTTTGTAAACAGAATGCTGATTCCTAAAAATATAATTTAATTATTCAAGAGAATTCATATTCATTTATCTTATTGTTAAGGTTGTTGTGTTCAAATTCATATTACAAAATTTTCTTCCTTTTGCTTCACAAATATTATAATTAGATATTTTTTCGCTCCGCAAAGTTACCTATTTTTAATATAGAATCATAGCATAAAGCGAAAAAATGTCTGATTTTAATATTAATTGTGTAAAATAAGACTATCTCTAACGAAAGCTTCGGCTTGAAATTGATCATTCCTAACCAATCCAAATCATTCCGGAATTTGTATCCGAACCAAACAGTTTCAATCCGATCTAATCCGAAGGAAGTTTTCAATCCGAATTAATCTGAGGCCCATTCAAAATCAATACGAAAGTTTAATCCGAATGAATCTGGTTAATCCGAATTAATCAGAATTAATCCGAATTTTCAATTAGAATCATTCCGGTCAGTCCGAACTTTTAGTCCGATTGAATCCAGTCAATGAGAACTTTCAATCTAAATGCATATGAATTAATCCGGTCTATCCGAATCAATCTGAATGATTCCGAAAAATTCGGATTCATTCGGATTGAAAATTAGGATTATTTCTGATTAATTCGGATTGGTCGGACTCATTCGGATTAAGCTTCAGATTGATTTTGTATGCGTCTCGGATTATTTCGGATTGAAAACTTCCTTCGGATTAGATCGGAATGAAATTGTTTGGATCGGATACAAAATCCGGAATGATTCGGAAAATTTCGGATTGGTTTTAAATGAATTTCAAGCCGAAGCTTTCGCTAGGGATTTTTTTATATAATAGTTAAGTTTTGAATTCATCTTACACCAAAAGCATTAAAAGAAAACATTTTTGCGCTCTACGAGTATAGACACATTTCTATTTCAGAAAAGAGTATAGGATTCTATTTCATATACAGAGAAAAAAAAAAAAAAATTCTAATATTGGGTATTATGAGGAAATTTAATTTTGAGACTAGAACATGAACTGAATACCTCTGGGCACTGAAGTGTTTTAATAAAAAAAAATCCCAGTGCGCAACAACTTTTACAACATCTTTACGACGTTTTCCTGAGATCGCAAAGGTATTATTCTTTGTCCGTATCGTAAAGATGATGTAAAGATGTTTTTGCAATATTACAATGTCTTTAAGATATCCTAAAAAATATCATAGCGACACAGACAGGATGTTTTTACGATGTCGTAAAAATGTCGTAACTATGTCGTAAAAACGTCGTCAGTTTTTTTTCTCGCATTTTTTTTCTCGACGTCTTTACGACATCATTACAACATATCTACAACGATTTTACGATATCCTATTTTCATGTCGTTAGGATGTCTTTACGATGCCAAAAAATAATTGTCAGATAGTACGACGCCTTTACGATATCGTAAACACTTAGAATGTCGTAAGGTCGTCATAAAAATATCGTAGAGACGCCAACAAATTTTATGTCCACCAGATATCTGCTTTTCGGGAATTTTAATATTTTAACAACTCCAAGTAGTTCTTCACTGAGGAGTTTTCTAACCTCAAAAGCCTTTACGACGTCGTAGGATTTAGCAATGTCTTTTCGACATCTTAAAGACATTTTAACGACTTGGACATAGGATGTCATAAATTTATTGTAGAGATGTCGTAACGATGGGAATCACCTTTTAAGAAAAATACTTTCCTTTTATGAAAAAAGATACTAATAATAGAGGCTCAAGTCCGGTCATTGTGAAACCGCAACTCATCAAACAAAACATTTTTGTGATTTTACCATAAAATTTTAGAAATGAGGTAGAGATTTGTCAGTCTATAAATTTGAAAATTTTTTTTTTTTCATTTGTAGCCCAGCGCTGCAACACTCTTAAGGGCGAATTTGAATACAAACCTAGATTCATAAATGGCATAGTAAAGTCTACTACACTCTCACGATCAGCTGTAATTGTTAAGTCCGTAATCGCTAGATCGGCAACCTGTAAATTAAAATTGTTAATAGCTATAACAAAAATCATTAAATTTCACATAACGAACTTTCAAAATATGAACCCAGTGGACATGAAATTTGGAGACGTTTTTACGACATCATTACATCTCTACGACTTTACGGCATCCTATGTCCATGTCATAGAGTCGTCGTCGAGATGTAACGATATCGTAAAGACGTCTCCAAATTTCTGTTCAATAGGAAAAGGAAAAATCATATGATTAAAAATGACGTCTAAATTCCCGGTTTTCTGTTATTTACATTTTCTGTCGTTCTTGCGATAAATGACAGGCAAAAATTACAGGTTTTCCTATTTTTTTTTTTTTTTTTTTTTTTTTTTTCGTAATCATAATTTGTACCCAACATCTTTTATATTTAATTACAATTGCGAGCAGTTCAAATTTAATATAAAATTATGAATAAAATGATAAACCCACATTATCCATTATTTTTCTTAGCATCCCAGTCCATTGTTTTGTTTTATTATCATAACTACCATAAACAGGGTCATGTTCTACGAAAGTATAGTTGAAACCTAAAATTTTGCTTAATTCGTGAATAATGTCTACTCCAAAGCCTTCGTATCGATCATTCCCTATTTTCTTTGTCGAAGATTCTTTCAGCATTGCATAGGGTTTTGTCTGTGGATCATAAAAAGTATAATAAATATTAAGGGCTTTGTAATCAAGTTCTAGCCTCAAAATTCAATTTTCTCATTATACTTAGTAAATATTAGAATTAGATATCTATTTGTTAAGTCGACATCCTCTTTTTCAAAATATAAGTACACCTATAGAACGGAGAAATGTTTATTCTTGATACTTTGTACATAAAATTAGTTATAATATTTATTAAGTAAAATAAATAAATCGAATTTTAAAGCAAGAACTTGAACCAAACACTCTTAATCCAGAAACTAGAATCTAAAGGAAAAAAAATTGTATTCTGGTACAAACCATTGAGATTAGAACTTTGAAGGTCATATTTCGAAGAGATAAACCTGCATTTGGATCTATAAAAGAACTTTCCGGTATCCAATCGATGTTCGTCGTACTGTTCCAAGTTCCAATTTTAGATATTCCATTCCAACCCACATTCAAGATATCGAGCTGAAAGTCACTACGAAAACCGGAAGTGTCAAATTTCACTAATCCTGTTAACCCTCGCATTTCAGTCTGCAAACGAAAAGAAAATTCTGAAACATATAGAGGAAAATTAACAACTTGTAACGAGGAATGCTATAGAAGAGAAGTTTCAAAATTCCAGTTAATTCAATTTCACACAAGAAATTTTAAATCGTACAGTAGTTTAAAAATTTTGGGTCACGTTCTAATCTCAAATATCAATTCTCTTATTTAAAATTTTTTTGAGTTCATCTTGAATTCTAGTGAATTTATGTAAATTCGTTGAATACTTTTTAATTATAATATTTTAAATTATTTGAAATAAATCTTGAATTCTTTTTAATTCACTTCATATTCTTCTGGTTTCTTTTAATTTTTCTTAAATTCAATTTGATTTGTGAATTTTTTTAGTACTTTTAAAATGTTTTGTAATATTTGAGTTATTTTGTATTCTTTGAATTCTGGAAATCAAGAGCGTATAAAAATTAAATATTCAAACTCAATAACCAGTAGCAAAAATATTAAAATAATTATAAAACATTTGAAAACAATGCCAAAATAAATTCCAACTGTGGGCACAAAATTTGACGATGTCTTTACGACATGGTTACGCCATTCCTACGACAACTTTACGACATCATATGTCCATGTCGTTAAGATGTCTTTGCGATGTAGAAAAGACATTGTCAAATTCTACGACACCTTTACGACATCGCAGACATCTTAACGAGATGGACATAGGATGTCTTTACGATGTCGTAAAAACGTCATCAAATTGTGCCCACTGGGTATTTTCAAGTTTCTAGGACTTTTCCACGTTCTATAGCAACCCTCGTAACATAATATCGAGATATACATATTTTGATCTTCATAAGATCTTACAGATCTTATGAAGTTGCTCAGACTTATTCCATGTTCCCAATTTTGAGATCCATCGCAAGGCAATTTTTTCATTTCACCCTTAACAGAATCACTGAGTTGCTTAAAAGCTCTGGCAAAAAGTTGGACTCCGTCGAAAATTAAGGCTTGTTCCAATGTCAGCTGGTTTGCTTCAGTTATTCCTAGAGGTCCAAAAAAATCTTCTATCACTCTGCGGACCATGTAATCATCAGGATCTATCAATCGAACTGCGGTAAAATTCATTCCAGAATATTGGAAAGGTTCCAGATCAAGTGTGTGTAAATCCTGAAGTAATAAAGCAATAAAAAAAAATTGAATATACAGATTCCATTTCAAACCAGTGGGCACAAAATTTGGCGACATCTTTACGACATCGTTTCGACATTTTTAAAACATCTTAAAGACATCATATGTCCATGTCGTTAATATGTCTCTGCGTTGTCATAAATACGTTGTAAGATTTGACAATATCTCTTCAACATCGTAAAGATATCTTAACGACATGGATATAGGATGTCGTTAAGTTGTCGTAGAGCTATCGTAAAGACATCATCATCAAATTTTGTTCCCAATGAGATGTCGTTAAGATGTCTTTACGATATCGAAAAGACATGGTCAAATCCTACGATGTATTTATGAAATCACAAAGACATCTGAACGACATGGACATACGATATCTTTGATATGTCGTAAAAATGTCGTAACGATGTTTTAAAGATGTCGTCAAATTTTGTGTCCACTGGGAGGATAAATACATGCAGAAAAAAACCTCGAGTATAAGGAAATCTGAGGAAATTGTTTGAAATCATGAGATGAGACAATTGAATATGTTTTTAAATCTCCTGTCTGATTTCCGAGTAAATAACCTCTCCCTGCACACTCAGTGGGCAAAATTTTGACGACACCTTTACGATACTTTTGCGACATTTTTCCGACATCTCATGTCCGTATTGTAAAGATGACGTAAAGATATCTTTGCGACATTAAAGTGTTTTAAAGATATTTTAGAAATAATTTGGCGACACAGGCATAGGTCGTCGTAAAGATATTGTAAAGACATTGTCGTCAAATTTTTTGCTCACTGGGCACCCAAGTGCGCGAAGAACGGGATGCCAGAAAACGTACACTATCGCAGAGTGACTTAATACATATAGTGACGGGTACCTGTTTCGTTAGTAACTATGCGACATTTTTTAGAATAAGAAATATTAAATGGAAAGCTGCCGAGAGGCCTGAGATTCAAATATTTCCTTGGCAGCCATGAGATTTTTTTTTAACAATGCAGAAACCAGAAACAGTCTTACCAAAGAGCAGACAATCATTTTGTACTTGTCGGCTATTAAACCGACTTGTTGAGCCTGCGTGAGTACATCAAGAAGAATTTTAATATCACAATCTAAAATAATATTTTCCTCTTTTGATCTTTTTATATCTCTTAAGACAGGCCTGAAATTAATTTAAAAAATTGTATTCTGCTTATTGTATTATAAGTTTACCCAGTGGGCAAAAAAAATTGGCATCGTTTTTATGACATTATTACATCTTTATTTACGACATCCCATGTCAACGACGTAAAGTCGTCGTAGAGATGTAACGATATCCCACAATGATTTAAAACCTCGAAAAGTTGATCGAAAGTATAAAACGCTTATAAAATGGGCAAAATTCTGTTACGGGAAGGTTTTTAGGGTCGCTGATTACAAATCCAATATCAAAAATTTTAAAAACAAAATGGATATAATATAGAGAACAAGTGTCCAAAATATGTTTTAAATAATTTTTTCAAAATTTGTATAAATAAGGGGTTTCCTAGGTTGTTAATCACGAATCTGAAATTTGATTTTCAAAAAAATAGCAGATCCAATATGGCTAATACACGTTTAAAAAATGATTTTATTCGAAAAAATTTTATAATCTAGGGGTTTTTGGATCATTGATTACCTAGTAGGAAAAAAAATTGACGACGTCTTTACGACATTATTACGACATTTTTACGACATCGTAAAAACATCCTATGTCTGTATCGTCAAGACTTTTTTAGAATATCTTTAAGACATTTTAATGTTGCAAATATATCTTTACGTCATCTTTACGATGCAAACATAGAATATATCTTTACGATGTCAGAAAAATGAAGTAAGGACATTGGAAGTCTTTACGATGTCAAAACTATGTCGTAAAGATGTCGCCAAATTTTGTGCCCACTGAGAAAGTATCATGTGCGCCGCATAGGAAACGTGGTCCATTCTCCAGTGGGCACAAGTTTTGATGATGTCTTTACGACATCGTTACTACAAGTCTACGACAACTTTACGACATCCTATGTCCATGTCGTTAAAATGTCTTTGAGAAATCGAAGAGACATTGTAAAATTGTACGAAATCGCAAAGACATCTTAACGACACGGATATAGGATGTCTTTATGATGTCGTAAAAATGTCGTAACGATGTCGTAAAGATGTCACCAAATTTTGTGCCCACTGGGTCGATTCGTGTGACCCACTCGTCTGGAATTGCCTACTTTTCTCACTTGATACACAATATGTATACTATTTTTGACTTGCGACTACCTTTTCGAGATTTTGAACCACTGTATATTGTAAAGACGTCGCCAACGTAATTAGTAATTACCTGTAATCTGGACCTTCCAAACGACGAAGTGTTACTGTGTAGCCAGTAGTGCTATAAAATGTGAGAAGGGGAGTCATTCGAATTAAACTGTTGTCATTATCATATATAATAGTATATGTTTTCCATTTGTACTCTTTTATAAGATGATAAAACACCTAAACATCAGTCAGAAATGAAGAAAATCAGATTTTATACCTTGGTTGTATATATACATTGAGCTTTAAGTGGCGATAGGTACAATAAAAATTGTCGACAATAATTGAAACCGGGAATTTATTCTTACGTGTCCACAGTTTCAAAATCCGTTTGAATCAAAATCCCAACTGCTCGTTTTTTTTTTTTTTAAATATCGTAAAATCATTTCTTGTGCATTTTTACAGATTGGAAGCGCATTTAGCGTGCATAATAGGGTGTATCGAGGCAAAAAAATTTCGTTATTCTGAGTTTGAATAGGGTTTCAATTTCTATTTTCTATTTAGACCCGAAAACATTTCCTGAAAGTTTAGTAAAGACAGATTTAGGCATTCAACTTGCGCATTGAGAATATTACAAAAAAAAAAAAAACAGCTGAAAATAACACATTTCTTGTTGTTTCAAGTACAATACATTTTTTATGAGGTTTCAAACATCTGAAAAAATAGTTCAAAGCATGTAGATTTGTGCCCAGTAAGTCACGATGCCATTCAGCTAGGATTTTCATTCAAACGGATTTTGAAACTGGACACGTGGTAACAAGTCTCCGCCTTCAATTTTTGTCGACAATTTTTTTGTACCTATCGCCACTTGAAGCTCAGTGTGTATACTTTGAGGCCTACCATTACGTAAGTTTCGACGTGTGGATGCATATTTATGCCTTTTAATCGATCTTGTTTAAGTTGCATTATAGTGGAAATGTGCGGAATTTCCATCGCGTCACACATACTTTGCACGTGACCAGCGCATGCTTTTGTTTGGGGACCTAAAATGGCCGCAACTCCCACATCCAAAAGTTCACAGACTGAAAATCGGGTTTTAAATCAAATTAAGGGTGTTGGATCCAATTTATAAATTCGCAATTCGAATTCTTCATTTTTCTTGGCGAATATCCGACTCAGTCGGCATAAAATTTCGTAACGTCTTTACGACATCGTTGCGACATTTTTACGACATTGTAAAGACATCATATGTCCATATCGCTAAGATGTCTGCGATGTCGTAAAAAGACATCGGAGGTTTTAACAATGTCTTTTCGACATCGTAGACATTTTAATGACATGGACATAGGATGTCGTAAAGTTGTCCAAGAGATGTCGTAATGATATCGTAAAGACATCGTCAAATTTTATGCCCACTGGGTAATTAGATAATTTTTCGCTCTGTATCAGTATTTATTTTAAAAACAGAATTGTAGGTACACAGGGATAAAATGTTTAATTTTCATACTTTTCGTGGAAAGTGAAATGCTTGAATTTTAAAGTGAAATTTAGTATTCTTAGTTTTACGCAAAATGTAACGATATCTTAAAGACGTCGTGAAATTTTTTACCCACTAAGTATATCTACAGAGCAGAATGTAAGTAAATTCTAATAATTGTTGAGTACAATGAAGAGATCAAATTTTGAAGTTAGAATTTAGATCCAACATCTTTAACATATTTTTCACAAAGTTTTTTTTTTTTAATATAGATAAGTATTAAAATTTGCGATTCACCTTTTTGGGAAACATCCAATGCATTTGCATCTGTTTTACGCGTCTCCGTATAGAGAAATCTTCTGGACAAGTGTGGATCCGAATTTCTGTTTTTGTTTACCATTTTTACTGAGAGATCAAAAATTCGTTCAAGCATTTCATCGCCATCGAAGAGTCCACCTGTTAATAATAAACTTCGTTATTTTAAAGTTATGAGTAATTTAACATTTTTTATAAGTCGATTTTTTGCTAATCTCTCTGACTCCTCGGTTATATAAAAATAATTACACTTTTTAAAACAAATTACCTATGCGAATTTCCGTGAATCCCAAAATGCAAGGAAGCATTGCAACCAGTAAACATTTGAACAGCATCTTAAAATCATCTTGAAAGATATTAAGAATTTTAGATTACATCTTGAGAGTTTTGGATCCAAATTCTAATCTAAAAATTTAATTTCCATTAAAGTATTAAAATTGCCGATTACCCAGTGGGCACCAAATTTGGCGACATATTTACGACATAGTTACGACATCGTAGAGACTTTCTATGTCCATGTCGTTAAGATGTCTTTGGATGTTGTAAAGACGTCGTAGGATTTTACAATGACTTTTCGACGTCGTAAAGATATCGTCAAATTTTCTGCCCAATGGGTATGTTCTGAAATTTTCAAACAGACAGCATGAAATTTAATTCAACTATTGATAAAATTGTTACATAAGAAAGAAAAAAAGAAAAATAGTGAAGCGTGTTTTTGATAGGTTGATCTAAATATACTCTATAATATACCATGGTAAGGATTTCTGGACGTAATCCAGGTGTTTCATTATGTTTAAACTAAATTTTCGGCAAGGATTATTTTGTTAATGATAAAAATTTGTTTTTTTTTTTTTTTTGTTAAAAATATGATAACGTGAATTTGAAATATGATGATTTAAAGCGTATCTATTTTGATCGATCCTATGTATATTTTCTTATTGGCATGCAAACTGACAAGAACAGTTTATAAACCGATTTCAACGAGCACTTAACACCGTGAACATTGGCATAAACATAAGTGAGAAAATGCTTTCAACCCGATCATCTAGTTGTAAATAAATTTCTGTCTAACAAAAATCTTGAATCAACTGCTTTCGAAGCCCATTCATAATCAATCCGAACTTTTAAGGATGTTTGATATAGGTACTAACTTTAAAATTAAATTTTTTCATTTTATTGAATAAATATTCCAATTAGATACTTTCTTGCTTTTTAGACGTAATAAGACCATAGCAGGGTAAGTATGGGTGGTCTGCCCCAACTTGTTTGAAATTTTTACTTTAAGTTCGTAATGATGAAAGAGTAAAAATGTACCAAAATATTAAATTTGAAAAATAATTTTTATGGGATTTATGGGGGTGAAGGAAAAAATTGAAAAACTTCTTTTTCCGCAAAAACAATAAAACCAATTTTCATGAAAACAATATATTCTGGAGAACAACAGGACGATTTGTTGAAAAAATAAAAAAGAAATTCTGAAGAATAAACAACTCAAAAAAAATGTTCGAAATTTTTAATAATTTTTTTATTTATTTTTTTTCATTTGCCCAACGAACAAATTTTTATAAAAATATTCTCTGTTTGAGTTTTTCAATAAACATTTTTTTCAAATTTTTTTCAAGAGGTACTTGAGAGTCATAAAACTTTTTCTGGACTGTTTTATTTGTTGGAAACTTTTTCCACTTTTCTCTGCAAATTTTCTCATTGATCTTCATTACATATAATTTTTTCATAAAAATCTGTTAAGTTACTTGAAAGAAAAAAAATGTTTTTTTATTTTTCCTTTTCTCTCCATAACTCATATAAGAATGCGTTTTCAAAGTTGATGTTTAAAGGATTTTCATGTCAATTTTTTTCATATTAATTAACAAACGAATATGTGGATAAGTAAGTAAAGTCGATCCCAAAATAATCGTGTTTCAGGTCTTTCAGATCCCTAACTTTTTCTCAATTTGATAAATCTTTCTGTACATATAATAACAAGAAAATCATTGTAAAAATTTGTAAAAGTATACAATGAAGACAATAAATATTCTATAAAGAAAATTCTTAAAAAGCTGAAGCGCATGGAATATATTTAGCAATATATTTTGCAACACACGACTACACTAAAAAGGAACGAAACCTCTCAGAGTGCATAATCACGTTGGTATATTTAGACATTCTAACCTGCGACTCTGGCATAGTTGCCTTGACGATGTGGGTGACATAGATTTTAAATAATGTCATAAAGCTCTTTGCGCTACACATTAACTTCTAAATATTAGTCTCAAGTACTCTAAATTCAAAAATATCCATACAAATCTCAATTTTAATTACAAACTTGCACATTAAAAAGTCAACATT
Source organism: Synergus coniferae (assembly GCA_032164275.1). Taxonomy (NCBI): domain Eukaryota; kingdom Metazoa; phylum Arthropoda; class Insecta; order Hymenoptera; family Cynipidae; genus Synergus; species Synergus coniferae. The sequence continues at coordinate 4,166,535 of JAUEJJ010000002.1, forward strand.
TTTCAAAGAATTCAGATTTCGTCTAGGTTGAAACTTCAATAAAAAGTTCACAAGAGGAAAATTAGATATAATAATTTTTAAAATGTGCAAAGCAAAAATTTAATTAAAATGTTTTTTTTTTAATCCTATTTAAAGTTTTCATAAAATCAACTGCAAGAAATAAAAATGAATAAATAATATAAAATAATACATAATATTCAGAATTTTATCTGATAGTCACTATTTGTAAACAATAAACTCTGGCCTTAAAATAATATGAACACCTTTAAATAATTTATCAAAATTTCTAAGATCTAAATAAGCTCAGTCTTTGGAATCGCTAAATTAAATTTCGCAAAGAAGTTATTTTAGGGAAAAAAAATATTGTAAAATATAAAATAGGGTAATTATAAGCAAACACTGCAAACAGTTAGGAAAACCTGCAATTTCAAACACCTTCTACCTTACCTATGTATAAATATTAATTTAAAAATTGTTGTGTTAAGGACAGAAAGACTGGAATTTAAAATTATAGGATAGAGAATAGAGAATAGACTTAGTAGCTTGAGCCTTGAGATTTGGAAGCGCCGGAAAGAAGTTTATTGCGCATGCTCGATCCCCCCTCCAGATTTCGTTCATTCCCCTCTAGACTTGTTACTTTTGTTGTTCCTGTTTCCAATTAGAGTTGCAGAGAATCTGAATAACGGGATAGTTTGTTTTCATTTACAAAATTAATAGACTTAGCCCACTTTGACTCCAGAATTAATTTGTTTTTAAATAATAAAAGTTGAAGATTTAATTTAATTTTCGAATCGCATTTAAATTCCAGGGATAATAAAATTCCCGCAATATTGAAGTTCCAACCTATTAATATTTTTTGCGCAAACGAAGAATCCAAAATTTAACCCTCAAATTCAATCATTTCACTTATCCAAGGGGTACGGGATGACTGCTCAGTGTAAAACGTATGTCATGAGAGTTGAAAACGACTATTTCGCGACGCTCGTAGTAATTTTGATCTATAAAACCATGTAATCTTATCCTATATTTGAAAAATGCATAAAACTTATGAAACAAATATGAAAAACCATTTAAAATCATATTTTCTACATAGTGTTAAGTCGGATAATAAATAAGAATTATGTACTTATTATTTTGTTTATCATATAATGTCATAATTCAAAAAAAATTGTATGGTTAGTTGACTTATTATAAAGTAATTAAACTAATAAATAACGAAAACATATAAAATTTATATTGATATATAAAATAAACAAATTATTAAATTTCAACAAATATTTCAATCTATATTTCTTCATTTATTATTACAATAACGTTATAAATAAGTAAAACTAATTAAGTTTACAATTACTTCAAACATTACTTCGATGAAATAGAAATATATATCATATATATTATATATACAAATATACGAGGTCTGGCTTTTAAATAACGAGACTACACGCCTAGAAGGCGCCTTAGAGGGGTGGGGAAAAAAAGGAGTAGTGAGTTGGGCATCCTGAAATATTCTCTATTCACGTACCAAAACACGTTTTCGTCACTATTATAGTATTTGTGCAATAGCGATTTGAAACAAACGTGTTTTTGTCTCGTGCCGAAAACCACGTGTGACGAAAAACAGGAGCAACGTATGAATCCCAAATTTCTCGTTAAATTGAAAAAAATTTCAACTGAGTGCTATAAATTGTTGCAAGAGGCCTATGGGAACAATTCTCTATCTCGTGCGTGTGTTTTTGAGTGGTGTAAGCGCTTCAGTTAGGGCCGAGAGAGCACTGAAGATGACCAGTGCCCAGGTCGCCCTGTCACTGTTTCAACCCCGGAAACAGTGAGCAAAATCAACCAAATTGTGCGTGCAGATCGTCAAATGAGCATCCGGATGATTGCCGAGGCTGTAAACGCCGATAAAGAAACGGTTAGAAAAATTTTACACGAGGAATTAC
>JAUEJJ010000002.1:4168574-4181188 GCA_032164275.1 Synergus coniferae
TAACCAATCAGATGTCGAGAGCTCAACGCATGCGCAGTTGAGTAAGTTAAGATACGAGAGAGTTGCAGTTAAGATATCAGAGATTAAATAGTTAAGATTTGGAGAAATTAAGATTTGAGAGATTAAGATTAGTGAGATATGAGTGTATATGATTAGCTAATCAGAACCAAAATGCCCATCAATGCCCATGGTGGAACGCATTGCAATTTAATCATGATTAAAGTCTCGGTTAAAAAATAATCATGATTAACTAATCATGTGTTTAATCAGAGTTGGTGAAACCGGCCCTAAGAATTACAAACCTATAATATATAAAAAATGTTTCCTGTAATAAATTTTGAGATTTAATGGGCGTTTTTGTGTTAACTGTTATTAATTTACGATCACTGAGTTTTAGGTTTTTAATAAACATTTGATGCAAATGAATATGCAGGAAACTTTAATTTTTCTTTAATTCGATGTACAAAACATGAATTTTAAAATTACATTACGTTTTGATAATGTAATTTTCATTACTTTAAGGGATCGAATGATACAGTGTATAAGCACATATACGAAACCATGATGAAGGATGCCAAAAATTGTCTTACATCATCAAACGACGAGGGCACGTTTAAAGTGAAAAACGAAGATTTTGCTTTCTTCATGGAATCTTCTACAATTGAATACGAAACAGAGAGAAATTGTAATCTCACGAAAGTAGGCCCGCAACTTGATGAAAAGGGTTATGGTATTGCTATGAGAAAAGGTGTGTATGGTACTTTTTGTCGCAATAGTAAAATTATTATTATAAAAAAAAATTATAATATATTTTTTATTATTATAAATTTATAATTATATTATATATTATAAAAAATTACTATAAAAAAAGTTATATTAAAAATATCATAAATAAGTCTTCATAATTGTTTCATCACAGATGCACCTTATCGACATGAGTTAAGTTCAGCAATTTTGGAACTTCAAGAAAACGGAATGTTGTCTAAATTGAAATTAAAATGGTGGTCAGAAAAACATGGAGGTGGAAGTTGCGTGGTATGTAACCAAATTTGTAATACGTAATGAAAGTTACTAAAAAAAAGTTATATATGTACACGTATAATAAATTGTATTTTGTTTGTCTACTTTTATCTGAGCAGCAGGTATCTTCCAGTGTGCCTTCAGAGTTGAATCTAAAGAACGTGGGTGGCGTGTACTTGGTACTTTGTATTGGTGTAACAATTTCATTTGTATGGACTTTAATAGAACTAATATTACATGTAGCATCAATATCTCGTGAATATAATGTAAGTACGAAATATTTGTTTCATAACATCTAAATTAAAAATGAGATTGTTCAAAGAACTATAACAGGCTCAGTTCACTCCCCGCAGGGCAAAGGGAAGTTCACAACATTCTGCTATGTTTATCTTGTGTGTTTTGTTTTCAAGGTAAATATGTCAGATTTATGTCACCGTCAATTTATTCCTTCTCAAGAAGAATAAACGCAAAAATTATACAAGCAGAAGTTGTAAAATAAGAAATAAGAGATCAAATATAATTTTTTCTTTACTTTTCCTACTCCTGTCTGTTTAATTTTGCATTAATTCTTCGATTTTAGTTCAAATTCTATATTATGCAATACTTTGAAGGATCCTATACATACATATGGGTAATTCTCCAAATACAGGGAACTTTTGAAATAACTATTATAATTTTTTTTAAAACTATTTTCAAAATTGTGTTTTGTTTTTAAAGTTAGATTCATTGCTATAAAAAAAAAGAATTTTTGAAAGTATTCACGCTACAAATTTATTTTTAAGGGTTGTGGAGCTTTTTGACGTTACGCTTTATCTTATCATTTTTTTAAAAAATAAAATGAATCAATCTTTAAAAAGACATCTCTTAAAGCCACTTTTCGGGTACAGAATATTTTTTTACTCCGAGTTATGATAATTTAATGTAATTTTTACTATGGAATTTGTTATAATGTACTAAAATGAAGATCTTTACAGAGTTTGGCACCCATACAACAAATAGTTTAAGTAATACGACACGAAAGTGCCCTGTCTGTGGAGAATTACCCATATATGAGCACTAACACATGCTCATTGTTTAATAGTTCCCTGTCCCTCCTAGATGGCGCACGATCCTGTCATATTAGTTCTACAGAGTGAACAGAGCCTGAACTATAATTCAAAAAAGAGAAATAAAAGACACTCATGAGAACTACTGACTGAAATTAGCTTTTAGATGAATATCAAGATGACGTGTTCACGCTTTAGCGACGGACTCCATTATGAATTGCACTTTCCTATCAGTTGTGTTCAGGGGGAGTCAACGCAATAGGAAAGTGACAGCTCCGTACCTGTCCGTACTATTATGTTGTATTTAGTTCTAGGAGCAGTTGTAGGGGCGCTGGTTTCGTTAGCGGGAGAACGGAGAAAGGAGATATTTACTTTTGAAAACATTTGAAAACTCTGGCGACCGTCACTTTCCCATTGCGTTGACTCCCCCTGGTTGTGTTTTACTTTTAACCCTAGGGTTGAAACTATTACTTTTGCCTCGCTGTGAAGGCATCAAAAGTCGAATTTTTAATTTAGATGTTATGAAAACATTCTATACGTAATAAAGGAAGAGGCGTCAATTTCACGTAATATACAATTTCAGCTTCTTTATCCATATGTGTACGAGTATAATTCCAAAAGTTATAGATTTAAAGAAATCTAAAATTGATGTATTTTTCATGATTTACAGGTTTCATTTAAAGAAGAGTTAATTGAAGAACTGAAATTTGTGATTAAATTCAGTGGCACAAGTAAGCCCGTTAGAAGAAGAATTGGATCTTCGAGAAGAAGTGGAATGAGTACAGCCGAATGTGCCTCGATTGCTACTTCAAATACTATTTGCGAAGATAGTGTATAATGTGAAATTCCATTTTTTTTTTTTTTTTTAAGACCATTTGTATAAGGAACATTTTATTAATATTATTACAGGAAATATTATGTCCTCCAATATGAAGTGCAGTTATAATTTATATTTAAAGTGAAAACGCTGAATTAATTTTTTTCATTATTTAATTGTTACATATTTGTAATTTTTATAATATTAGCTACAATTGAGTTTATAAATTATCAACATTTGCAAAAAATCACACAGCCTGTTTATTTTAGGCCAGATACTTTACAGAATCTCCTCCTCAATTACTTTTGGAATATTTTATAAAATTATATAAAAAATGTAACACCTGTAGTATTTATAAACACTTGTAAATTTTATATTTTTTAATTCTAACAATTAGTAACAGTTACACAGTCAATTTCAAGGTAACATTTCTGAGAGCTATTACATTCTAAGATCTTACTATATCAAATGAAAGCCCATCTTTTACTTCGCTAAGATATTTTTAAACTAAACAAATGTTTCAAACTCAACAAACTCGCCTTATTTTACAAATGTTTGTGCAAAGTTAAGGTTAAACTTGAATTCCGAATGCTAGGCGAGGTTAAATTCTAAAATTCGACACAAAAATAATATAATCATAATTTAAATTAAAATTGATTTCAAGGATACTAAACGACGAAGTAACAGCTCGTTGGTGTGCAACACAATTTATGAGTAAATTTAAAGATTCAATTTCTACAAACTAAATGCAAAATAGAATATTTCAAACTCATTCCAGATATAAGCTTCTAAACTGACACTAAAACTACCGAGCTATTGCGTTTTCGTTTCAATATAGTGATGCAATATCAATATTTATATTTTTATTGCTAAAATGTCGATATCGTAAATATCAAAATTTACACGACGTGGAACTTTAAGTTGAAATTTAGAGGTGGAAATCCACGTCACTTACAGATTTTATAATTTAGAAAATTCAAAAATATTACAGATAAACTAATTCTTTCAGTGAAAATTCTCACGTAGAAATCTACACAAATTTCCATATGAGATTAATTTATCGAATTATGATAAAACTTATAAAATAATATTTCACGTATATTTCCACTTCGAGTTGTCCCTATCAATTTCACCTGATTATAGTTTGTACAATATTACAAGAAGAATTATATATTTTTGATTGTACATTTATTTAATCACGCTGGAGTAATTGGTTGATTGGTTATTTTTACTGGTACAAAAAACATAATCTACATAGGAGATAAAGAATAGATGTGGCGCTGAAAATACTTCTAAAGTGAAGTATTCCTTCGGTGCTTTCTCTAATGCAGTTAAGAGTTAATTAACACACATAATTCTAAGTCGATAAGAATACCTTACGTCTTATATGTGAATAAAATTAGTACAGTAAGATGCATATATGCCTTTCCATGTGAAGTTGGGTGTTTATACGCTTTTCAATGCGGAATCAAGTTATCACCCAACTTCACGGGAGAAGGCACACAAGCGTCTTACTGTACGTTGTCTGCGACTTTCCTGGAATTACAAATTGCGAGAAAAATTAGTTTTCTACGTTTTCATAGAATATAAGTTGAACAGTTTGAAAAATTTTACAAATAAATTCGCTTTTTCATGTGGAAATGTATACATGGAAATCTACGTTGATCTTCACGTGATTATGTTTTAGACTTTTCGAAATTGTTACAAGTGAACTTGCTTATCCACGTAGATTTCCACTTAGAGCTGTCCCAATAATTTCTCCTGATTATAGTTTGTATAATATTACAAGTAAAATTATGTGTTTTTGGTTGAACATTTCATGAACCATGCTGGAATAATATTAGTTCTTAAGGAAGCGAATGAGTGTGGCGCTAAAATAGGTAATTCTAAAGTGCCGCAATCCCAACTTTCATTCGCTCTACCAACTCGCAACTTATCAACGAACATCTTCAATTACTGAGATTCTTCAATGAAATTCTTTGTGACCACAAAATAAAATAAACAATTTTCATTTCTAAAGTAAAGTTTCAAGAGGTATCAGAACTTTCAGAAGGAAGTTTGCTTGATTGCGGAAATCATTTACTTATATAAAGCTTCATTACATAAATGTATCTGCGTGTTATCTGAAATCGAATTGAACACTTTCTTCGCTTTTGTTTAAAATTAACAATTGAATCTCACGTAGATTTTGTTCATTTAAGAATACATTGCCTGAATCGTAAATCGTAGACGAGGCAGAAGAAAATAAAAATAATACATGTTGAGATCTTAGTTTGCGATTGAGACACGTTGAAAACACGGATTGACAGAGGGATTCCTTCAATACGGATTCGTTCTGAAAAAATAAAACTAGTGACTAATCTAAATATGTCATACTAAACGGAAAAAATTTCTTAATGAGAAAATTGTGAATTTAGTTCTCAAGTCTTGGACACGAAGAAATTTTGTGAAAGAGTCAATTTTATGCTAGGAACAGTTTTTAGATTTTTTTACCGAAAATCCATGAACATGTTGTAAATTTTTCTCGTATCTCAAACTTGGAAACAAGTATAATATTCTTTAACAATTTTTTTTATTTAGGACTTTCAAATATAGAGCACAACCATTGAGAAAGAATTAAGGAGAACTTACCGAATTTTAAAGGCATCAGTAGGATAAATAGAAATCCAGTGATGATCGTCTAGGTCTGATGATGTGGCCATCCTGAACTTCCTTCTGCCGATGGATAATGGTTATGACTTGATAAAGAGTTTTGCATAAGGAAGACCTGAACTAAAGTTTCGTCACTCAGTAGTTCAAGACTTTCTGCACTTTGCTTCTTTCAATCTTCGTGACTCCAGTATTATCGAATTCATTAGTGTTGATATTGAATGTGGGGCGCGGTTGAAGATCTTCTACTCCTCAGCTTCCGACCTTGGAATCTCGAGACCAAAATTCGGAATTTCTATCTTGATGTTAAAAGTAGGACGTAATTGTTTATTTTCGATACATTGTATTACTGAGACTTGCTATTTGATATCACCTTCCTTAATGTTGAAGGTGGTGTGAAGTTGTCGATTTACTACGTCGTGGCAGTCGAAATTGTTGTATTTGTTGAGAAATCGGAAAACTAAAAATGTTTGAACTCCACAGTCCATAAAAGATTGATTTAAATTTCCTTTGAGTGCCCAGATTGTTCCGAGAAGCTCGTGATTTCACTTCGGACAGCACTTGAATGAGGAAATAATCTCTGGTAGTGAGAAGTAGTGGGAAATAGTCTCTGGAACACATTAGCAAGCTGAGATTTCATGGACTGCCGAATTCGTCAAAAGATCAAGATTTAGAAACTTCCACCTTGATACTGAATGTGGAATGTAGTTGTCTATATTCTGCACATCGACTTGTAGAATTTCTTCCTCATTGATGTTGAAGACAAGATTACTTGTAGGGATGTTTCCTTCTTTGATTTTGAACGAGGTATGTAGTAATTATTTTCATCCCTTTTTTGTCCTTGCTTTCACGTGTCTCAGTAAAAAATACCATTACATTTTAAAAATAAATACTTTAAAGATATCTGTTTGTTCCAGTAAATACAATTATGTCATTAATTAATACTTGGAGTGATATTACGTCATAACTATATTAGAGTCGTAAGAATCTTTGGCGTATTTTAAATAATACCTGCGGCGAGTTAAATCCATATGTTATCACATTTCTATTTTACCAGTATATAAATTAACTTCAAACTTTATAGACAAGGCAGAAAAAGTAATAGGAAGTCATAAAATACAAAGTTCCGGCTGCCCTCCCTTATTCTACACTATCTATTCATCACTATCTCGCTTAGACTATTTACAATAGTATTCAGTACACTCAACTTCCAGTTAAGTCAAGGCCTTTGAAATGAAAACAGTTCGGTTATGTCAAATTCCCCTTTATCCCTACCAATGTCTATTGGAGCAGAGCAAATGAAGGGGTGTGCTTTATGCGTGTACCGTGCGTATCTGTATCCGTATCCCACCGATTCCACTATTGAATTGATAAGTCACGTGTTGTTATGTGGAGGGGATGCCAGACCTGTCCTAAATTTGAAATAACTGAGCAGTGCGTCTTGATATATCTGAGAGTTGACATTACTGAGTCTTGACTTAACTGGAAGTTGCGTGTATTATAAAATCACTCATTCAGGTATGATTTTACAATATTTTAATTTTTTGCAACAGAAATTAAGCTTATGAAGTTGAGAAAGCAACTAGCTTCAAGGAAACTTTTCAAGTAACCGAGTTGATTTTTCAGCTAAGTGAATAGTACGAGTAGAAATTAGTTACAATTCTGTAAATCCCGTTTCCTCTTTGACATTTCTTTTTGAATCAATAAATATTTATTATACAGCATAACGTGTTTCTGTGACTTAAACCTCTCCCCCAGCACTTTTCCATCCCTTCTCATCCTGACTTGTAACCCAGGTTATAATTCATCAGTACGTTATTCTTACACCCGATCTATAAATTACCCAAAATCGATAAATTAAAATTTCACATATTAATGACATTATTGAGGGCTTTTTTTCCTTTTTTTATATAAATAATTTACATTTCTTTCGTTATTATTAAATTTTTAAAAACCATTCTCTCTTTTTAACACGTTGACTGCCATGGGAGTCACCGGTGACCAGCACTAGATTTGGCTACAGCACTGTGGGGGCCACGGGTGACCGGCGACGCATAATGGAAAGTTCACGCCTTGGGCAAACCATCAACAATGCGTCTGGCAGTCAACGTGTTAAATACCAACCATTGGTTTACTGCATGTCAGATATTCTTACAGTCTCGATTGCTATTCTGAGTAAAATTCTTTTGGCTTCATCCATGGTCTGGCCAGATTTCTAAAAATTAAAAAGTATTAATATGAGCCGATAAACGTGTCATAACCGCGATCATGGTAAAAATTAAATTAAATTATCCTCCAACACACTCTTAGCACGAGTTTGTAATAATCCCACTTCTGACACTAAAATTTCTAAGTTTTTTTTTATTATTTAAAATATCGGACATTGCGTAAGTAAGTTGTGATGTGATACATTAATGCACATACAATTTACATAATTATTGAATTATTTATCTCGTTATTCACGTTGAGTACTATGCTAAGGATTGACAAGTAATAGACCAATTACTCATGGGTCGGTAACATGGCAGTAATTTACGTGCAATCGCCATCAGAAACATCAACGGTGAGGTTGAAACAGGAATTGCAATTGGATGGATCAAACTCTACCTTGAATTGAAGACTCCAGTCTACCCATTATAACAACGGGCGAACACTTTCATAGTATGGAAACAGTGCTTCAGAATACTGTTGCTCTCTTTGTCAGATGCGAATGAACTGCAAATCTTGCAATGATCGGCAAGCCATGAAGTTTCCCGATTGGTGGTAATTAACAGCGATATTCGACCTTTTTTTAAGGGTCAGCGACATTGCAGCATCTACAGCATTGGCAATTGTGGATTGCGGAATTGTAGGATACCGATCAGTCAAAAACATTTGGTCGAATTGATGAGATCGTAGGATATTAAAATAAAGTGAATATGCTTCATCATATATTATACATATGATACAAACAAATCAAAACGGAAACAGGTTGTATGATTACTAGCCGTCTGTGCTAAGATTTGAAGAACGATAGAACGGTATGTTGGAAGTAGGAATAGCTTGAATAATTTCGCAAGAAACGAGTTGTCAAGTATATATAAACACACCTTCGAGTGGGACCATGCAGGCTTGCCTTTGAGATCGGCGAATAGACCATCTGGTACGATACGACGAAAGCATACAGAAACTCAGACGGGAACTTCAACAGCCATTCAATTAGCCGCGAATAAAGTGACAGATAGAATTACAGAAACAAACTTAGCAAATGAGTCAGTTGAGCTAAGCTCATTTAGGAAAAAAAACTCTCAAGCTAATCGACGTGGACCACTTACCACCCCCGATTGGTGACAATTAACAGGTCTATTCGAAATTTCGACGGAAACATGTAAGGGTCAGTGACATTGCAACTCGCAGGATATTAAATTCAAGTGAATATGGTTAATTATATATGTATTATACAAATGAGCCAAGCAAACCAACACGGAAACAGGTTGAATGATTAATAACCGTCTATGCTAGGAGTTGAAGTTTAATAGGACGGTAAGTTGGAAGTAGGAATAGCTGTTGGTCAAGAGCATTCATTGGCGGATGCCAATGAACAACTCCTACGTTGCTTGACAAGTCGTGAAGCTCCCCGATTGGTGGCAATTAACAGGGCTATTCGACCTTTCTACGGAACCCTGTAAGGTTCAGTGACATTGCAGCTCGCAGGCTATTAAATTCAAGTGAATATGGTTAATTATATATTATACAAATGAGCCAAACACACCAACATGGAAACAGGTTGTATGATTAATAACCGTCTATGTTAAGAGTTGAAAAGGAATAGACCAGCTACTAATGGGACACTAACTGGGCAGTAATTTACTTGTAATCCGCATCCCAAACATGAACGGAGAGGTTGAGGTAGGAATCGCAATTGATATGAATCAAACTCTAGCACAAGATTCCAGACTACCCACTATAACAACGGACGCACACTGTCATTGTATGGAAATAGCGCTCCAGAATACTCTTGCTCTCATTGGAAGATGACAATGAACAGCAACTCCTACGTTGCTCGAGAAGCTCTCCGATTGGTGGCAATTAACAGGGCTATTCGACCTTTCGACGGAACCCTGTAAGGGTCAGTGACATTGCAACTCGCAGACTATTAAATTCAAGTAAATAAGGTTAATTATATATTACACAAATGAGCCAAACAAACCAACACGGAAACAGGTTGTATGATTAATAACCGTCTATGTTAAGAGTTGAAAATTAATAGACCAGCTACTGATGGGATAGTCACTAGGCAGTAATTTACCTACTTGTGATCCACATTCCAAACATCAACGGAGAGGTTGAGGCAGGAATAGCAATTGGTGTTGACAAAACTCTAGCTGAAGACTCCACACTACCCATTATAACAACGGGCGAACACTTTCATGGTATGGAAACAGTGCTCCAGAATAATCTTGCTCTCATTGGTGGATGCGAATTAACTGCAACTCCTGTAACAATCGGCAAGCCATGAAGCTCCCCCATAGGTGCAAATTAACAGCGCTATTTGTCAACAACTCTGGATGCTTCAGGGACATTGCAGCATCTGCAGTATTAGTAATTGTGGGCCGCGGATTTTGAAGAAACGGATCAGTTCACGACATCCGTTCAAATCGACGAGCTCGCAGGCTATTAAAATAAGGTGATTATGCTTAATTATATATTATACGTATAAGCCAAACAGACCAACACAGAAACAGGTTGAATGATTAATAACCGTCTATGCTAGGAGTTGAAGTTTAATAGGACGGTAAGTTGGAAGTAAGAATAGCTGTTGGTCAAGAGCATTCATTGGCGGATGCCAATGAACAACTCCTACGTTGCTTGACAAGTCGTGAAGCTCCCCGATTGGTGGCAATTAACAGGGCTATTCGACCTTTCTACGGAACCCTGTAAGGTTCAGTGACATTGCAGCTCGCAGGCTATTAAATTCAAGTGAATATGGTTAATTATATATTATACAAATGAGCCAAACACACCAACATGGAAACAGGTTGTATGATTAATAACCGTCTATGTTAAGATTGAAAAGAAATAGACCCGCTACTAATGGGACACTAACTGGGAAGTAATTTGATTGTAATCCGCATCCCAAACATGAACGAAGAGGTTGAGGTAGGAATCGCAATTGATATGAATCAAACTCTAGCAGAAGACTCCAGACTACCCAGTATAACAATGGGACGGACACTTTCATTGTATGGAAACAGCGCTCCAGAATACTCTTGCTCTCATTGGCAGATGCCAATGAACAACAACTCCTACGTTGCTCATGAAGCTCTCCGATTGGTGGCAATTAACAGGGCTATTCGACCACTCGACGGAACCCTGTAAGGGTCAGTGACATTGCAACTCGCAGGCTATTAAATTCAAGTGAATATGGTTAATTAAATATTATACAAATGAGCCAAACAAACCAACACGGAAACAGGTTGTATGATTAATAACCGTCTATGTTAAGAGTTGAAAAGTAATAGACCAGCTATTGATGGGACAGTCACTAGGCATTAATTTACTTGTAATCCACATCTCAAAAATCAACGGAGAAGTTGAGGCAGGAATAGCAATTGGTGTTGATCAAACTCTAGCTGAAGACTCCAGGCTACCCATTATAACAGTTGAGTGTAAGGCACTACGTCAGAGACGACTTCAGCTTTTGCCCGCTAGTGCGGTACTTAGCCAACCTTTAAACCTATTCAAACTCACCAACAGACCAAACCACCGACACCTTCCTGAGGATGAAAAAACGCCTTCCAAAGACTTCCAGAAGAACGAATTCTTCTGGAAGTTCCGATGAATACCTTGTTGCCCACGATGTTGTGTGGAGGGAACGGTCAGCCATGCTCGCTCCCACCGAGCAGTCGAAACTGCCCGGTGGGGCAGGAGAAACCGAGCATATTGCCCAGCGGGGACCTCGCGGAAGTTCTGCTCCCAGCTCTGATATAAGTTATTGTACCTGCAACAATTGGTTAATTAATTAGCTGTGGGATTTGGGATCTAGGATAGGTAGGAAAAGAAGTTGTCCCTTCACCCTAAGTACGTCTCTGTGTCGGACTCTACACACGCGTTCCGTTACAATCAAACTCCGACATTTGAGTGCTGGGTGAGGTTAGGTCCAAGTCATTACTTCTGCCTCTTTGAGCTCGAGGACTTGTGTTGCGAAGGAAGCAAAACGACCAAACATACCTTCCTCCACTAAGCGCAGAGCAACGCATGGCCAGCCAGTTTCACCCCCCTCTTGGCCCGAGAACAGCAACGCCCTCTCCTCCCTAAAATTATCGCAGTCTAACAGCAGATGTTGCATTGTTTCTGCTTCCCCACATACACACCCCGAACATTCTATAATCTTGAATGACGCGAGTTTGGCTTTAAAATCCCCATGACCTGTCAGGAATTGAGTCACGTAATAATTTAATTTTATCCACCCCGAGGTCATCTTGCTAACTATCGTCGGAAAATAAGCATGAGTTACCCTTCCCTTCTTTGACTCATTCCATTCGGCCTGTCAAAGTCTAGCTGCCTCCCAGAGAATTCCCTTTTTCGACCTATCATCTATTTGTTCGCGCCCGAGAGTAAGTTCTCCGATCCTGATGTCCTCTCCCTTCCGGAGACTGTATAAAGTAGCTCCTTCTTGAAGAAGCCATCTTACCCGCATGACGCCCGCAACGGTACAAAGCGCGTCCGTCGATACAGTGTGATATGCACGTGCAACACCGACCATCGCCAGCCACTGCATGGAGGCAAGCCGTTGAAGATCTCTCGCATTTGCAAGGGGTAGTCATCCCGCTGCCGCGAATGACACAATCGGAACGAACAATCCCCTGCAAAGCAATCGGAAGACATTACTCCGTATACCCCACGTGTTACAGGCGACCTTCCTCAAACGACCAAAGAGTCGCTGTATCAAAATACATCTATCAAGATGTATTAAAATACATCTATCAAGATGTATTAAAATACATCTACATGGAGAGAGAATCGAGTCTTACCACGAAACTGCGAGTGGTCTATAACGCATCATCACCGACAACGACGGGAGTTTCATTAAATGAAACAAT
>JAUEJJ010000002.1:4189405-4203518 GCA_032164275.1 Synergus coniferae
AACAATTGCGTGCTTTCGCCGCTGCGGGCGCTGCCTGTCATATCCGGTAAATCTCAAGGTCATGCCCGTAGCGAATAGCGGAAGACAGATGAGAGAAACATCATTTATCTCCGGAATGAATACCTTGAAACCAGCTACGTAAATTATAAGAAGCATTATTATCTTTACATTTATGAATTTACATTACTAAATTTGTACAATACGGTTTATTTGTATATAAATTTTAGGGCTATTGTTTATTCGCGAATCAATAAGATATTGTTTTTCATTTAATGCATAATTTGTTTGTGCTTAATAATTTTAGAAACAGAATTCGAACTGTAATCCCATACTTTAATTTCCAATATAATTTTACTTTGTTAGTTGGATAAGTTCAGGGGAAAATCCTTAGACCGCTTAATTTACTTGAATACGTCGAGCACCAGTTTTTCTTATACTGTAAGATTAATAATACAAATTAATTTTAAATTTATTTAGATTTAAAGGACTATTTTAATTTAAGGTTTCTACCCACATTATATAAATTTCAAAAAATCGATTTTCATGAATATTTGTTGAGAACTTTGTTATAGATATCAATATAAAAATTGTTAGTATAAGTAAATAATATACTCTCGAAATACATAAATAAATTTTCCTAAACTTATTTTAAACACTTTTTATAGATAAAAATTGTGGTGAATCATAGGTCCTCAAAAAGTGCCTTTGTTGATAAAATGTCGGATGGATTGTCAGAAAAAAAAATTTTAACGGTTTTAGATTCAGTGGGTATATTAATGGCTATATCACATATCATACGATTTTTTATTTTTGTAAAAATAACAAAATGGCGGACATTTTTCGAAAAAAGTAGAAAAACACGTGTTCTTTTCTTTTTGTAAAAAAAAGAAAAGTTAAAATAAAAATTTAAAAAAATCCTGGACATGCGCCATAGCTTATATTAAGGTTAGTTTCGGAGATTTTATCAACAAGGCGTCGGAAAACGTTGTTTTGAGAAAAACACGTTTAAACAATGGCGCACCTATGGGGGCGGGGGGGGGGCAAAACGAACTTTACTGTTCTTTAGATACAGAAATGATACTCAAAAAATCTTTTTCCCTAGAAATTTTTTTCATTACAAAACAAGGAACGTGTAAAACGAAAGGGGGGGGGGCGAATAATTTTTTGTCACAGGCGCTCAATGTTCTAGGTACGCTACTGTGTTTGAAGTTTTTTAAAATGAAAACTCGTGAAAAAATCTTACAGTATGTCTTCTATTGCTTCATAATACTTATAATACTTCATAATACTCAAAAATCGATTTTTTAAAATTTGTAAGTATTTTTCAAAAACTAAGAACGGCTTCAGAGTGTCTCTAATCTGTCATTCCTGTCTACTCATTTCAATTCCTTCATTTTGACGTCTCAAAAATGTTGAGACATGGAAGAGTTTTTCCATGGCATGACCGGGGGTTTGATAAACTGATGTTTAATAAAAAAAATGATTTTGTTGGTTAATATAGAAAAATTTTCACCGGGAGTAGTGACGCGGGTGAGAAAAGGGTACCGATAATATTTTGATGTGGAAGAGAAAAAGAGTGCGAAATACTTACAGTGAGTTAAGTAAAAGCATGTACAGCATTACTTGTAGTGGTAAGTGATACAAATCTACACTTTTTACATTCTCATCAGAGAGAATGTATTAGATTTGTGTGAAATTTGACCCCCCCCCCTCGTTTTTGTCTAATATCCACGTTTTGAGACCCCCTAAATCCAAAAAACATGTTTTTAAGTGTTGGTTATATAATTAATTGGAATTAACACGTTTTTCGGTATAAAGTCGAGTTTATTCAAAATAGTGTAAAATACATAAATGTGAGATTGTGCGAAAAAACTCTGTTATTGCTAGAATCTGTATATGTAAACTTTATGTGTGCTGTATGAACTTTAATTTACAGTCCTTATTCTTTAGAGTCTTTTAGAGTCTTTAGGTTACTGTATGGAATAAAAACTGAAGTGACATGATAGAGAGGTTTGTCACGACTGACCGACAATCAGACGGATCGACGGACCATCAAGTGTGATATTAATCACCAAAACTTTGCATGACAACGAGACAGTAATCAGACACCATCATTTCTTAGAATCGCAAATATCGATGTTTAAGAATTATGTCGCCAAAACTCCAACACACCTTCTCAACGATATTTGCGGGTTCACTGATTAAGTAACCCACACTTCTGTAGCATTGTTTTGAGCCTTATTCCATTTAATGGTTTCGTCAACAAGTCCGCTGGCATTTGGTTCGTTGGACAGTATTTATACTCTATAATACCATGTTCCTTTAAATTCTTGACGTAATGATACTTGGTATCGATATGCTTTGTCCGATGACTGAATTTTTTATTGTAGATCAATTTCAAATGTTGGTCCTTGTTGTTTGCACTGCATATCTTCCAATAGACGACGTATCCAAACTCCTTCCTGGCAAGCCTTCGCTAATGCGATGTATTCTGCTTCGGATGACGACAAAGCAACGCAAGTTTTCTTTCTGCATGCCCAACTTATAGATGCTTCATGAAGTTGATATAAATATCCGCTATTTGATTTTCTGTCAGATTTATCCTCTGCCCAGTTTGCATCCGCAAAACCAATTAGCCCTTTAACTGCATCTAGTCCTCTGAGTTTCAATTCCATCTCCTTGGTTCCTTTAAGATAGCAAGCGATTCTTTTTGCCTCCGTCCAATCTATCACTGAAGGCCGCGTGTTATGTTGACTCAGAATATTTACACTTGCTGCGATATCGGGACGAGTGTTGACACCCCAATAAGCATTTGATACTTTTCGTTCTTATCCTTTGGCGCTGGCACAATTTCCCATGTATCGTTGCTTAATAAGGAAGCTATTTCTTCGTCCGTCGCCTCCGGTGTAGAAATTTTGGCATGGCCCAGACCGGGCCCAGATCGGGGAGGGCCAGATCAGGAATGAAACACACGGCCCGACCGGGATCAGATCTGGCAGCCCGATTTTCGACTGGGCCCCGATCGAACGCAACGTTTCATCACCGATTGAGGCCCTAATATGTCGATTTCTACCTGGGCTTTTTCCAGCGTTCCTTATCAGCACCGATTAGAGCTTGCTTTCTGTTGATTCCTCTTTGTTGCTCTTTATTAAAATTTCAACTTCTTCCTTATTTTGTTGGTAAGAAATTTAAATCTTGATAAACTTCATTTATTTCTGTAGCCTGAATTAAACTATCCAAAAATATAACATCTCTGCTTATCTGGATTTTGTTTGTTTCTTTATCGAGCAATCGAAAAGCTTTCGATTCTTCAGAATAGCCCACAAAAATGACCTTTTTTGTTTTTTCGTCAAGCTTTTTTCTCTTTTAACATCTGGAACGTGTACAAATGCTTTACAACCGAATACATGTAAATGTTTCACATTTGGCACTTTTGAATACCAAAATTCAAATGGAGTTTTGTTTATTGGTTTTGAAGGCAGTCTATTCTGTAGATAATTTGCTGTGTTTACTGCTTCTCCCCAGTATTTCTTTTCTAAGTTTGCGTCAATCAGCATGCATCTCGCCATTTCCATTCTTCCTTTCTGCGATCCCATTCTGCTGTGGAGAATATGCTGCTGTATACTGGATCCTAATGCCTTCTTTTTTCAAATAAGCTTGTAAATCTTTATTGACGTATTCCCCTCCTCGATCCGACCGTATGCATTTGAGTTTCTTCTGAAATTGTGTCTTAGTCATCTCGACGAAGTCCTTGACAATTGCAGGTACTTCCCATTTATGTTTCAAAAAATATACATGTGTAAACCTGCTATAATCATCGATTATCGTAAGAACATACCTTTTTCCACCTGTTGTGACCGTTTGCATTGGCCCGCATAAATCTGTAGTATGCGCGACTCATGCACGAGATCCAAAATCGACTGTGTTTTACTTTTTGACTCTTTAGGGAAAGATTTCCTTGTCATTTTCCCTTTTACACAGCTTTCACAAATTTCTCGCTTTCCGCAATCCGTAAGCTCTATGCCAGTAGCTAGTCCTTTTTCAACCAGATCTTTAATTGCTTCTGGGTTTCGATGCCCGAACCGCTTATGCCAAGAATGTTGACAGTTCTCACTGTGGACATTTTTATCTTCACGCACATTGCTATATGCCGCACACACTCTTTCTACTGTAGCTGTAGTTTCTTTGTACTGTAGCTCATATAATTCCGAGGTCAAATTTGCGTTCACCTTTATTACCCCGTCCTTTAGAATTTTACAATCTTTATCATCAAAAATCACTATATGGCCACCTTTTGTTAATTTTTTTACCGAAAGAAAATTACATTCGAAACTCGGCACATATAAAACATTTTCGACTTTCACTGATAGAACTTTGTTTTTATCCAATAGGCACTTTATGAATCCTGATCCTTTGCTATGCACTTCTACAAGTTCCTCTTCATCAGCAAGTAATACGTGTCCTTTCGCTGTAGGGTCAAACTCTAAAAAATTCCCTTTTATGCTGCGTCATGTGGCTGGTTGCTCCTGAATCCATAATCCAAGCATCTTGTTTGCCCTTGAACTTTCTTCTTCTGAAGCAGGCTTCCTCATAAAAGTCTTTCGATGCTTTATCTTTAAATGCTTTAACTGAAAAACATGGATTTCCTGAAGATTTTGTTTTGGTTTCCGATACAACTTTATTCGTTTTTTCCTTTCCTTGTTTCACTTTCCAGCTCTGGTACTTCGAGCAGTCCTTTTTGAAGTGACCATTCTTTTTACAGTAAAAGCAAGTTTTTTCTTTATGAGAGTCGTTCCTATTTGCAGATGCCTTCATTACCGATTCGTTGATTTCCTCCGCTTTCCTGGTCAATTTTCTCTTCTTATATTCGTGTATCAGTTTGCTCTTTACGAATTCCAGAGTAAGATCCTGTTCTGACCTGCTTTCCAAGCCTGTAATCAGTGCACCATATGAATCTGGTAAACTGCTAAGTAACATTGCCGCTATTAAATTTTCCTTTAATTCCTCTCCAAGTCCTGTCAACTTATTCACAAGGTCCAGAATTTCAGTGATATGATCCTCCATGTTACCACCTTCAAACAACGTCAATCTGCATATACGCTTGAGCAGAAATATTTTACTTGATAATGTTGCCTTTTGATGATAACTCTGCAATGCAGTTCAAGCTTCCTTCGCACTTTTTACATCACTTATGTGCATAAGTTGGTTATCTTCCACCAGTAGACCAATTATAGCACGAGCTTCATTATCCTTTTCAACCCATGCTTTCCTTGTTGCTTCATCCACTTTATATTTCCAAATTTCATAGTTATCACCGTTCAATTTTTCAACAAGCACACGCAATCTGTCCGACATTTTTTTTTTTATTTTGATCACCGTCTTTTGGCCACCGAGTCTGAGTCCATATAATTAATTGGAATTAACACGTTTTTCGGTATAAAGTCGAGTTTATTAAAAATAGTGTAAAATACATAAATGTGAGATTGTGTGAGAAAACTGTATACGATTGATAGAATCTGTATGTGAACTTTATGTGTGCTGAATGAAATTTAATTTACAGTCTTTATTCTTTAGAGTCTTTTAGAGTCTTTAGGTTACTGTATGGAATAAAAACTGAAGTGACACGATAGAGAGGTTTGTCACGACTGACCGACAATCTGACGGATCGACGGACCACCAAGTGTGATATTAGTCACCAAAAATTTGCATGACAACGAGACAGTAATCAGACACCATCATTTCTTAGAATCGCAAATATCGATGTTTAAAAATTTTGTCGCCAAAACTCCAACATTAAGAATGTGTCTGTCTGTCTGTGTGTCTGTTTGTAGATTTTTAGTTTGTGTGCACGATAACTTCCGAAAGAATTGACCGTTTTGATTGGCCTTTGGTATACCCTTTTAGTGTCCTAAAATAAAGGTCAAGTTCGTTAGCCGACCATTTTGGTTATAAATTCAAAAAGTTGGAGCATTTTGAAAATTTTTGAAACCACTTTTTTTTAATTTACAAATTCTATGCATGGATGTTCGTAGCGCTCAAAAAGTAGAACAATTTATTCTCATGACTTTTTTCGATAAAAAAATAATTGTCAGACTTATGACATTTCGAAAATTCAAAAAAACGAAAAAAAAATGACAATTTGAAGCCAAACAACGCACGATATGAAAAAAAGTTAAGAGATGAAAAGGTTTCTCTTTGAACGTTCTACACGAATGGTATAACAAATTTTTGAATTTTTTTTTTCAAAAAACGAAAATTCAAATTTTGAGCCAAATAATGCGAGATATAAAAAAATAAGTCATAATTAATGGTCTTTATAAGATCTACAAATCTTCCTTTGACCATTTTTTGATAAAGTAAGTATTTTTCGTTTTAATCGTAAAAACTGGGTTTAAAGAATAAAAAATAAAATTTTCCGCCAAAAAACGTGAGATATGAGAAAATATTACAAAATTAATATAAATAATCGAAGCTTGACGATCAAATATTCCAGAGCACGAAGTGCTACAAACAAATCGCGCGAGGTTTATGTCAAATATCAAGCGCGAAGCGCGAGTGTCCTGATGAGAAAGTGTTCCTTAAGGTCGGTAGAACTTTAAGTAAATGAGTTCTCTTCATTTAAAACAAAAATAATTAAAACAGTGTCCCGAATGGCGCAAGCGCGCGAAGCGGGCAGATTTTTTGTATTAAGTAGAGGGAACCTCTACCTTTGGTACTTCGATGAAAAAATTTTATTTGATGTTGATCTTTTCTCAGAGAAGCACGTGAACCGCAGTAGAGAAATATGTGACCAAAAAGCACGTAAAACAGATCGTGGCTTTGTGTTTGAGAAATCCTAGCTTAATTCTTCTTGCTATAATTAGGACAAGCAAAATTGAAGCGAAAAGAACTGGCCATCTCGCAATTCTTGCACGTAACTATTCGTGAACATTTTGTTGTGGACATATAATTTAAAATGGCGAAGTATATTTTTGGTCACTTTCCTTATTGCAGTTCACGTGCTTCTCTCAGAAAATATCAACATCAAATAAAATGTTCTCATCAAAGCACCAAAGATAGAGGTTCCCTATACTTTTTAAAAAAAGGTTTTGGTTTACCCAGGTGGAAAAGTCGGATTTCTACCAGTTTTTGCAACCAGTACAATACTACACCAGTTGTATGTAAGCGAGCACTGTCGCAGTGCTGCTTTTGGAGTTCTACCACCACTGCGCCGCCGGACTTCTGCCAGCACTGACTGTCAGTATTGCATCAAGCGTTGACATACGTTGCATTGTCCTAGCTGAGTATCAGTATTGTGCCAAGCGTTGGCAGACTACTGGCATAACGTTGTCTTAGCATCGGCGCAGCTTTGGCACAGCACTGGCAAAGTATCGCCCTTTAAAATTGACAATGGTTGGCAATCAATCGACATATGAGTAATACCTAGTATTGCCGATGTCCTTTAATGTTAACAAATAAATATTGTCGAAGATAACTAACAAATTTTATTTCAGAAACATGTTGATCAATCTTTTTCCTTTGTATATGCAGAAAATATTTCCTTAAACTTTCCTACTTAAAAGCCCCAAAATAATAAAATCCCACAAATTAAAAATTAAATTTTCGAAATTTAATATTCTTGAAATTCTCGAAATTACGCAACTCGCAAATTTTTAAATTATTGATATTATACAATATTATAAAATAAAACCGAATATATTTTTTGTGGCACTTTGAAATTTTATAATTTTCTATACTTTAAATTTAGAAAACTTTATTAATTTGTGAATTAAAAATTCCTGTAGTTTTATAATTTTGAGAATATGTACTGAATTTTTTGAAATATAATAAAATTTATAATTTAATAAAAATGTAATAATTTAATACTTTATTCATTATAAAATAATAAATGAACCCGTAAATTATTCAAATTTTTACAGTCAAAAATTTTCTATGAAACTGGTCACAAACATTTGTCATTCGGCCCTCCCGCTGTAACTTATATTTTAGCTTTTTTTTATATATATTGTGTATATATATATATACACATATATATATATATATATATTGATTTTTTTCAACTGTTTTAAGTTAGCCGCGGTGCTTTAGGCGTTAGGAATTAGGAATGTAATATATGAAAATTAGGGGTTCAAATCCCGCGGCGAATGAAAATTTTTAAAAGCGTGCGATTATAAAATAACGTATTGATTGTTTCTGTAATAATGAATATGCGAACAAATATCGGGTATTAGATATTATAAATATAATAATAAAATTTTGTCTGCACCGACATCTTGTGGCAACTGGCGGAGCACTGGCAACTAATGCTGCCCCAGTGTTAACTGTCAGTGCCGCAACAGACTTACCTTTTGGAGTTCTACTCTGCCAGCACTATGCCAGTATTCGAAATCCTGCAGCAGTACTGGCGCGCAGCACTACGCCGGTTGTAAATTTCCACCAGGGAATGTAAGATATGAACTTCAAATCTTTAATGTTATATTTTAGATATTAATTTAGGTATTGCTTCAAAAAACAGTAATATTCTTTTGTTATGATAAAAATAATTTAAAATATAAACTACAATTTGAAAGTATATTATGGAATATTAAGCATCATTCATTATTATGCTTCTGTCTCTTCCGTTAGTCGCCTTAATGTTTAATGTCACTATAAGTGATGATATACTTGTCAGCGAAGAAATTATGTGAAGAAATTCGGAAACTTATCGGTCTTTCTATCGGATCCATGTGTCATTTTAAGCAGGGATATAGTAGTTGGGCCAAGTCTCCAGAATTACTTATGTATAAATAGATATATTTGTCACCAACTACGAATTGAATTCTCTGTATGCTCACAGCTTGATATTTTGAAAAAAAATTATGCTAGTTTAGTAGAGCATGGACTACATAAATTTCATGGTTTTAACATTTAGTGCTTTGATTTATAACTCAACAAGACAATCTCAAAATCAAGTCACTGCAATGGTTTTACGATTCAAGTGCCCCTTCCAACGTATGAATGTGGGGCTGGGGAAAGTGCTCACAACCACCCAGGTTAGATGTATGTACTTCTAAAATTATCGAGGTATCACACATTTAACAAAGTATTCGATTTTTCGAATCAACATTTTGTGCCAAATAGTACACTCACTATGGAGTGAACAATTAAAATGTGTATAAGCTAACGTCGTAAAAACGTTTTTTGAACAAAACTAATAAACGTAATTAGAGCATTTTAAAAAATTTTTTAAGTCGGACCAAATGACATTCTAAGACGTCCGAGATTCCAAAAAGTTATTCTAGAAATATATTTTAAACAATGCTTGGCAATGTTCCCATCTATTTGAGCATCATCTACAAATCTTTAACTTCCCTTTGAATTAACAATCCTATACTATATTTAAAAATTTTTGGCCAAAATATCATAAATCGCGTAAATTTTTTTTTAGCAATTCTCCTTTTTGCTTTATAATATTATCAAGCTTCGAAATAACGCTTTCATAAATACTTTTTTTATGGTAAGTTATATCATTTCGGAACTTTTTTGTGTCTGAAGCATTATAACATTCTCATCAGAGAGAAAGTATTAGATTTGTGTAAAATTTGACCACCACAGTTTTTGTCAAATGTCCACGTTATGTGACCCCCTGAACCCAAAAAACATGTTTTTAAGAACGTGTCTGTGTGTGTGTGTGTGTTTGTAGATTTTTAGTTTGTGTGAACGATAACTTTCTAAAGAATTGACCGTTTGGATTGGCCTTTGGTATACCCTTTTAGTGTCCTAAAATAAAGGTCAAGTTCGTTAGGCGGCCATTTTGGTTATAAATTCAAAAAGTTGGAGCATTTTGAAAATTTTTAAAACCACTTTTTTTTTAATTTACAAATTCTATGTATGGATATTCGTAGTGCTTAAAAAGTAGAACAATTTATCCTCATGACTTTTTTTGATAAAAAAATAATTGTCAGACTTATGACATTTCGAAAATTCAAAAAAATGAAAAAAAAATGACAATTTGAAGCCAAACAACGCACGATATGAAAAAAAGTCAAGAGATGAAAATATTTCTCTTTGAACGTTCCACACGAATGGTATAACAAATTTTTGAATTTTTTTTCAAAAAACGAAAATTCAAATTTTGAGCCAAATAATGCGAGATATAAAAAAATAAGTCATAATTAATGGTCTTTATAAGATCTACAAATCTTCCTTTGACCATTTTTTGATAAAGTAAGTATTTTTCGTTTAAATCGTAAAAAATTGTTTTAAAAAATAAAAAATAAAATTTTCCCGCCAAAAAACGTGAGATATGAGAAAATATTACAAAATTAATATAAATAATCGAAGCTTGACAATCAAATATTCCAGAGCACGAAGCGCTACGAACAAATCGCGCGAGGTTTATGTCAAATATCGAGCGCAAAGCACGAGTGTCCTGATGAGAAAGTGCTTTAAGGTCGATAAGAACTTAAAATAATTAAAACAGCGTCCCGAAGGGTGCAAGCATTGCGAAGCGTGACGTGTTATGAGTATGTGCCCGCGAAGCGGGCAGATTTTTTAAAATTATTTTCTTTAGAATTTAAAGTATTTTTATCCTCAAAATTTTTAATAATATCAAACCTGAAATGATCAAAAAGAAATTTATCTTTTTAGCCATTTGAAATATGAGAGCGTTAGAAATTTGGTAATGTAAGTTTAAAAAGACGATCATTACCAATTTTAGGTATTGAATTGGATTGAATTTAATCAAAGAAAAATGAGATAATCCCAAATTTAATTCTAGGCCGACAAAATTAGATAATTTCAGTGGTAAACTTACAGAGTTCTTGCAAATTTTAATTTATATCATCAAAATTAAATAATTAACGTTTTAATGAAGTAAAAACACATAGACTCAAAATAAGACATCAGTAGAAAAAAATCGATTTATATACCATCAGTGTTTTAACATTTTCAATGCAATTTTTATTACTTTAACGTTGATTTTTAAATTATTAAATTTCAAATGCTTAAATTATGCATTTCTTTACGTTTTAAATACACAAGTACATTTTAAATTTGGCATTATACTATGTTTACGAGTTATACGTGAAGAAAAAAGTTTTTAAAATTATTTTAATTTAAAATATGATTATTATAATTATTTAAAATATTCCTATTATGTTATAAATTTATATTATCTGTCTATTTGAAAATGTCATTTTTTTAAACTTTAAATTACTTTGAAGTATTTAAATTAATGAAATGCAAATTATGCATAATTTTTTTCTTGTTAGATCCATTGTTCATTCAAGAAAATAGAAAAAAAGTACTTTTTTTTACTATATTTTGACAGAACGATACTGCTTTTTTTTATTTCATCATTTAAAAGGACTATCACACTTTTTTTTTAGTACTTTTTAGTAAATTTCAATAAATAGAAGAGGCTTCTTTCATATAACATGAATGTGTATTTCGTAATATCTTTAGAAAGAAAAAAACTCGACGTTTGCCGTAGTTTGACTACTCAGTTGACGCCGCAACAGTGCCGAAATAAGATCGTTTTAAACGGAAAAGAAGAGAATAAACGTTTATCTTCCTGAAAAATTTAATAACTTATAGTTAACTTTGCCGTTACAGTTACTACAAATTTTCCGACAAATCTTAATTTTGCCTGAGTTCCTATAACAAAAAATAATCTTGTAGGTTTTTTTTTTTATTCAAAATTAACTAAAGTCGGCTCCATTAATTTTTTACATATATACTGTGATTAAAGTGAAAATTGGAAGAGATATAAGGTTAGTACTAAAAGACATATTTATAAACTGAAAGGACGAAAGACTAAAACAAGCACATATGTAATTCTTTTAATAGTGACATTAAAAAATATCAGGATTGATTTGGAGTACATTACAGTTCATAATCGGTGTATTCGACTCGAAATTATATAAATCTGTATTCAAAGTATGAAATTTCATTTAATGTACACACACCTTAACACGTAGAAATTGTTCTTAGGTTATTTCTATATAGAGAGTATCATTGAGCCCTCACACAACTTGTAACCCAATTCCAGATCAGACGCAAAAAAAAAACGAATATATAAATATATGTCGTTTTGATATTACTTGGCAATAGTAAAGCTTGTTTAAAAGTTCTAAAATGTAAAACTATTTTATGTTTTAAATATTTTTATTTCGAAGCTTAATTGGCTTAATTATTTTTAAAGGACAAGGAAGAATCACATGGAAAATAAAAAAGTATTATAAAATATTATTTTATAAAATGATTCAAACTTTCAAGTTTGTTATTATGTCTCATATTCTTCATATACTGTGAAAGTTTTCAAATGTGGATAAAGAGAAGAAAACCTTCCTCTTGTATATCTTGGTTCGCTCACTAAAATAACGAGCGCTTCTCAAAATAATTCGGGGTTAATGTACAAAGTATGCGTTTCATATTAAATCACACATGACATTTGGTGGATTCCACACGAAACTCGTAAAAAATAAACCACATCTTCCTATTGTAGATTATTTTTAAATGTTATATATTCTCTCCTTATAAATTCTCTAAATTTGAATTAGCAGATTTGAAATACAGCTAAGTATTTCAATTGTATTTGGAGAGCTCCACGCGGAAAAAAATGGATATTCAAACTTAATATCTAGATGATCAAAAAATTGAATTACAAATATATTCATTTTTAATATCTAGATATTCAGCCGGATTATCTTGTTATTTAAACTTATTGTTAGTACCTAGATATTCAGGTAGGAATATTCAGATACTTAGACTGAATATCTTAGATGACTGTCACATAGTTCATCATCCAAAATGTGAATTGAATATCCATTTTTTCCGTACATGTTGACTTCATAAAAGATAAAAATTTATCTCATTGATATTTCTATAATAACTTAAGTAACTTACGTCGCATACAAAAATAAAAATACATCCCAGATATCTCGTAGAAAGTAGTAAAAATTTGTCATAATAATTTGTACAATATTTAGCTTAGGTTCAATCAAATGCTTTAAAACTGCAAAATTGTATATGTTATAAAATTTACTGAAAAATCCGAATTTTTATGTATCAAATAAGTTTTGATAAAGCTTTAATGTTTGTTTTTGAAGTTTTTAAAATTATTATTAATAAAAATATTAAGCTACAATTTTCACAGATGGCTCTGTGATTGTTAATGACATATAGTTGTAAAAAGTAGGAAGTATGAAGTTTATAGCATTACATTTTCCAGAATAAGTGACTTAAACATTGAGAAAAAGGTATTTCCTGGGCCCGCGAGAGGGGGGGGTGGCAGTCAGGGCTGATGTCTCGGGGCCCCCCACAGGGGGTCCGCAGTCTTGAAATTTGAAATTTTTTATTTTTGAACTCCACACGGAAAAAAAAGTTCATTAAATTTTCTAAAACTAGTTCTATAGTAGAGGACACGGCGGGTAGTTTATTAAAAATTAAAATCTTCTTGGCTTTAAATTACATTGAACTATTCTACGAAAAACGTAGAACAGTTCTAGAAAATCTAAAACTCTAACTAATATAATATCTATATCGAAGAGGTCTCGAAACTTTAGAGAACAGTTCTAGACAACGATAAACGATTTTGCACCGAAAAAATAAATATTTTGTATTATTATGGTATTATTATTACACTCTAATATCTTTTCACATGTTTAAGATACTATATATTGCACACACAGTCACTACACTATTTATAAATGCACGCTATGAAAATTTGTATTATTCGCCGCGGGTTCGAACCCTAAACTTTTGCATTACATTCCTAACGCACGCCTAAAGCATCGCAGCTAAACCTAAATTGAAAATATAGAAACAAAATCTAAGATATAAGCTACAGCTGTAGCCCGGGGGGCGAGGGACGCGGAGAGTGTCACTACCTGCGCACTGTAACGACTGCGCAGCTCATTTTCTAGAATTCAGTTTTAGAAAATTTATATTGATATAGTTCACAAACTCTCAATATTTCAAATGTGATTTCTATGAAACTTTTCAACATTTTTTCATAAACTTCTCTATATATTTTATAGAACTTTTTTTAATCGGACTTCGATCTAAAGTTTACAGAACTTTTCTAGAGTTATTCCAGAACTGTTCTACATTAAATTCTGAAAGTTATACA
>JAUEJJ010000003.1:442580-453350 GCA_032164275.1 Synergus coniferae
TTTTTTTTAAAAACCTACTTATAACTTTTTTTGAGATAGGTAAAAAATTTGAAAAAATTCTGTAAAATGTTTTCGATAGGATAGAAAAAGGTAAAAAAAGTTTCAGCCAAACAATTGAAGGGGGGTCGTTGTCAAAAGTGGTCGATTTGGCGTGGAATGCCCCATTGATTTATTTATTAAAATAATTTTTTTCGATAATTTTTCATTTTCATAAATTTTCTAGTGGCGGGAATTTTGTTTCTTGGGAATTTTCAGTCGTCCCCGAAAATCGAAAATCCCGAATGTGAAAAAATACCGCAAAAATGATTCCCGATAATTCAAAATTTTTCCAACACGTTTAAAATTTCTATTACAAAATATTAAACAAAAATTCTATTGAAAAATATTAAACACAATTTTTTAAGAAAAATTTTTAACAAACATTATGAGAAATTTTGAAAAAAAAAATTTTATAAAAGTTATTTATAATAATTAACTTAAATTTTAATAGAGCAATTGCAATAATTTTAACCAATATTAAGTTTATTTTCTCAAACTTAGAATAGACATTTTTTGTTATTCTTTTGTTTAAAAAATCTTATTTAGTACGATGGCACCCATCCGAGTGTAACCGAGTCAAACGCTGCTTAACTTCGGTGATCGAATGAAAAGCCTTAAACAATTTCATGTATCCAATCGTACACAAAGAAGCTATAAAGTGTTTTATAAAAAGTAGTAATACGCAAAGAAATTTTTTATTTAAATGTTAAAAACTTTTTCAGGAATTAAAAATATATTAAAGTCCCAATTGATTGAGATGTAAAATTCATAACTTCTAAAATTAAAGTTAAAGCGATAAAAGGTACGTTTATCTGGTCCTAAATATTTACATTTATAAAAAAAAATTATAAAATTTTTTTATTTTATTAAAAATGTAGGACCTTATATACGCACCTTAGCATATTTTCTTTAAGTTTAGAAATTTTTAATTTGATATCTCAATAAATGTAGAAGTAACGTAGCAGAAAAAATAATGTCGGTAAGGAAGGGATCGGCTAATATTTTAGGGGACCCTAATATTTTTACTTTAATAATTAACTTTCGAAATTTTTAAATTGTTATCTCAGTAAATATAGAAATGACACTAGGGAAAAAATACCGGTAAAGTAGAAATCGGATTGACAATTAGAATCAATAGCGACTTACGCCGATAATCCAGATTTCGATCCATCATACATTACCAATTGTAGGTAAGCAATTACTATCAGTACATAATACAGGATTTTGCATCACAAATTTAGATTTAGAAAAAAATTGAAATGGCGCGTTTTATTATTTTTTTATCGAGAATGGATCAGTCATTTTAACGCAATGAGTTAGCACTCGACGTTTTTCAAATAACACAGTTACCGGAAATTAGTAACGCAGGATGCTTCTTTACCGATCGTCGATAATGTAGAAACTATTCGAAACCCATGCGCGGTCGGTATTGTAGAGAGCCACTTTGCTTGGATTTACTTGATACTTTGCAAAGAAAGGGATCTATCTTATCGGTTTATTGCTATTGTTATTTTTTAAGTCGCAAATAAGCTTACCGACCAGGAAAAACTATTTGAAGTGCTGCCAACCTCTTCCTATTTTAAAAATTAATTTAAAAATCTCAAAAGATTTGAGACTTTTAATTCTACACAGTGTCTTCTAAAATCACAAAATCGTATTTCTAGTGTAAAATTTGATGTAACTAGTACAAAAATCTTAATTCGAAGAGAATTTTCAAAACCTAACCTCTTTTCAGATTTGTTTTTTACCGATAACTCGAGAATAAAAATAAGTAAAAAGTTTTAGAATTGACGAAAAGAAAGGTTCATTTCTGTAGTTTCGAAGTAGGGGATAAAAAGTTAATTTTATTTGCTCTATTATTAATTAAATTGGACTCAAAAACACGAGGTGGGATAAAAATCGTAATTCACAAAATTGAGCCTAGAAAATTAAGTTTTTCGATTCTCTTTGCTCTAATCTCTATAAATAATAATTCTTTTCAATATAAATGTATATTGAAAATTTACATTAAAATTATATTAAAATTAATACAAAAAAATATGACGCCCCTGGTAAGTGGAAAGGAATCAGTTTCAGGAAGGAAGTGCGAATTTGGTAATTTAATTCTTGCTTGATAAACAGTAGCAGATACCTCACAATCAGTCTAAACAAGATATTTAATTACGCTTTAAAAGTATGAATCTCTCTGAAGATAATTACAATGAAAGAATAATAATTCTTTAAATAGTTTATAAATAAAAATAACAATTTTAAAATAATATAACAATTAAATTCAGTCCTAAGACTGAGCTTTCTCAGCAGTAATGTGAAAAAAAAAGTTAATAATTTTTTATCATCAAATAAAATCACGTGTGCATTTGAAGATAATGACGAAAGTTCTCAGTCTATGAATTCAGCAATGAAGGTATTGATATCGCATCTACATTTTGCGATACGCTCACGAGTGACCGATTCAGAGATTGTTGACCTTCTCCTGTAAAACTTAAAAGAGCAAATTTTTTTCTTCAATTTACTTTAAAAATTTGTTAACTAGATATTTTTTCCATGTGTAATGATACTTATTTTCTAAAATAAGCAAGTGTACAGACCGAAAATATTTTTGGGTTTGATTTCGAATTAAATCAGATTGATTCAGATAGAAATTTTGGTTTTAATTTCGGATCGGATTATATCGGATAGGAATTTTTTATTTGACTTTGGATTAGTTTGAATTGACTGGAATTGATTCGGGTAGAAATTTTGATTCAACTTCGAATTGATTTGGATAGGAATTTTGATTTTGCATTCGAATTAAATCGGATTGGTTCGGATCAAAATCTTAAGGAAGATTTCGAATTGAATCGGACTGTTAGAAATTTTGGTTCCGACTTCGTATTGACTCGGATTGATTCGGATAGAAATTTTTGTTTTTAATTCGGATAAAAGCGAATTGATCCCGATTGATTCGGATAGGATTTTTTTATTTGACCTTGGGTTAGTTTCAATAGGCTGGAATTGATTCGGATAGAAATTTTGATTTTGATTTCGGATTCAATCGGATTGACCCGGATAAATATTTTGAGCTACTCACGGTTTGGATAAGACTGAGTCAAATAGAAACTTTAGTTTTCAGATATATCCGATTGAATGGAATAGGAATTTTAATTCTAACTCCGGATTGGTTCGGATTGATACGGATAGGAAATTTGGTTTTGCATTCAGATTAAATATGATTAATTCGAGCGGAGATCTTTAGAACCTCGAAATAGCTCGGATTGATTCGGATTGCTTCAGATAGGAATCTTTATTTCGATTTCGAATTGGTTCGGATTCATTCGGATAGGATTCCTAATTTTTCACGTATTCGATCGGAATGAAACTGATACACACGGTACAAATTTCGGAATGAAACGGATGGACTCAAAATAATAAAAATTAATTAACAAAAGGATAAAAATTAAACTAACATGATAATATAAAATATTTATTAATGATTTGATTCCCTCATGTTTATGCTGTTATGAGGGCGGAGTCTGCAGGTTTTAACGACTCGTGCAAATATGCATCATTCTCCAAGCATTTGTACGTAGATTACGATTACTGGTCGTTCTCACGTTGGCGAGACAGATAAAATTTTTCGTATCGCGAAACACCCACTCTCTCGTAGAGTCGCTGACTCCAGTTTCTTTTCACTTCCCTTTACTCTTACCACTTTTCTAGACCAAATAAAGCAGTGCTAACTAGTCTCTGGGTCAAGCGTGACTATAATGTCTGTGACTATAAGCGTGAAATGAAGTTGATGGAGAAAATTAATTGAGAAATACTCAACCTATATTTCTCTTGTCAATCAATACTTTTTGAGTTTCAGAGTACTTATTTCAGGTCTCAAAATGTTTTAAAAATTTAATAATTTTTTATTCATTAATGGGTTAGTTTACATTTTCTCAAACTTAGGTTATTTAAAAGTTTCTAGAGAAATTAATCAAATTAAAGTAAAGGAAATTGATCTCCGTAAAAAACCAGAACGAATATCCCTTTATGAAATGTTTGGGTAGTGTGTAGTTATCCAGATATGGTGGTTTAAATTTCACAAATATATGGAGCGCATGCGCGACAGTGGCGTCGACCTTCGCGCGTCACTCAATGGCGTCGCTCCAGACTTGCGCATGCACAGATCGTAATTGTGAACTTAAAACTTCTACTGACTTCTATACCTGAAAAACTAAACTCAGTTAATTCGAATAAACTTTTCAAGCCGAATCCAACCGGATTTTCAATTCGAATATAAATGTAGAGCACATCTAAACAAATTTTTTAATCCGTGGCAATTTTAACTATTGGCTAGAATTGTTTCGGATAACAATTTTTTATTTTTATTAATTTTTGTTTTTAATTCGGATTAAACCGGATTGATTCAGATAGAAATTTTCGTTTGATTTCGGATTCATTAGGATAAAAATTTGGTGTTTACTCCGGATTGATTCGGATAGGAACTTTTATTTTGACTTCGCATTGGATCGGAGTGATTCGGATAGGATTCCTAATTTTTCAGGTATTCGCTAGAAGTGAAACTGATACGCTTGGTACAATCTTCGGAATGAAAGAAATGGAAATTTTTCTTTCCAAAACTTTCGCCCTGGTAGTTATCAAGATATCGAATTTTTAAAACAACACTTTTCTGAAGGGCATGCGCGCGACTCTAGCGCCACCATTGGCGACTGGAGCATTGGCGTCGCCTTAGGGCGGTGTTTAAACTTAAAACGTCCATATCTCGAGAAATATTCCCTCCTCGAAAATTTCGTAAGGAACTTTTCGATTCAGTTCTTGATGATAAACAAATTTCCATCGAGTTTAAAAATATAAAGAATACTTTAAACTTCTGAAAAATTGAAATCGTGATTAAATAATTCAAAACAAGTTTATCTTTATTAATCATACGGAAAATATCGATATTAGAAATGATATCATTAGTTTCTCATTATTGAAAGTGAACGGCAAGTTGAAAAAGTGCATTTCAAGGTGATATCGATTCAAGCGTCTTAGGAGTGTGTTAAATAATAATTCTGATTTAAAGCAGCGACCCCGTTTTCAGAAACTCCGTCATCGCTCGTAATCGACGATTTTCATTTCTACGACCTGTTTATCCCCGCGTTGTAAAAACGTCACCTGGTAAAGCGCATTCTCGTCGCGTACGTTTATCCACGCGTTCACTGTCATTATCATTTATTTGACGTTGCTTTGCATTCTTATTGCTTTCACTTCCTGCTGCAGTGATAAAGGCAGAATAAAGGTACGCTGCGACGCGAATTGAGGGGAAAGCGACACCAAACGCAGACTCGAGATTTATTTTAAAATAATTGTCTGCGAACAATAAAATTGCCGACTGAGAACTCTTATTATTCACAAGGCAAACTCGTCATTTTATCATGAGACGTACAAAGGTCGTGTGTTGTGAAAACAATTAAGTACGAACTCAGGATGACAGAATTTTATTATTAAGGCCATGTATTACTTCTTCGATCCCTACCTTACCGACATTTTTTTCTGTGTAACGTTACTTAAAAATTTATTGAGATATCAAATTGAAATTTTCTAAAATTAAAGAAAATATGCTAAAGTACGTTTATCTGTTCCTAAATTTTTTGTTAAAAAAATTCAAAATATTTTTTTAATATTTTTTTTTATAAATGTAAATATTTAGGATCATATGAACGTACCTTAATGCTTTAACTTTAATTTTAGAAATTTTCAATTTGACATCACAATAAATTCAGAAGTAATGTTGCAGAGAAATAAATGTCGGTAAGGTAGGGATCAGATAAGTAATACATGATCTTAAATATTTACGACCAGATAAACGTACTTTAGCGAATTTATTTTAATTTTAGAAATTTTCATCACAATATCTTAAAAAATGTAGAAATGGAATTGCAGGTTAAAATGTCGGTAAGGTAGAGATCAGATAATAATACATGACAGATAAATGTACAGAAGATTGTAAGGAACTTTCACTGCCTATAATGCATTTTCTCTATTTGTTTTCAAATGAGATCAAAAGATCAAAGCCTGTAAGGTAGGAATCTGATAGCTAGTAAATGACCTTAAAATTCGATTTCTTCTTTTTTCATGATAATTTTTATATATTTTCAAATCGATATCTCAGTTATGTAGAAATGACATTGCAGAGAAAAAATACCGCTAAGGTAGGGTTCGGATAATTTATATTTCTCCTTGATTTTTTCAAAACACAATTAAAAACAATAACGACTTATACTGATCAGTAGAATTCCGATACATCATATATTACCGATAGTAGGTAAGCAATTACCGTCAGTCGATAATACAGAAGTTGGCATCGCGAATAGTGGATAAAGTAGAAATCTACTTTTATCCCAAAAATTATTAGTCAGGTTGGAATTGACCTTACAGAGCGAGTCCACATTGTACCGTTGTTTCTGCGTAATCATTTCTTAGATAAATTTCTGAACACTTTGTCATTCAAAGTAATATTCTTGCTCGATTTATCTAAAATTTAATAAAGAGTCTAAACTTCTTTCGCTAAAAACTAGTTTCACTAACTATACATTCGCAATAATGTAGTTCTATTCACATCGTGATATTGATGTGACGTTTTTTCCGTTTTTAATCATTTAGTAAAAGACTGTCAAATGTGGAGATTATCTTAATATTACACCCTAATTAAATGTAATAGAAAAGTAGTTAGCGACAGTCATCAATGTAGAATTTTTCATTATCGACGATCGGTAATGTAGGAACTACCGGTAATGCAGATGTGGACTAAATAACTCAGAAAATTGTTAACTTGTTTATATTTGACTCTGTCGCTTATGAAGGAATTTATCGTGTGTAGAACTCTTCCTTGCCGATAGTCGGCATTGTAGGGAGTTACTTTTTTGTGTGATTGGTTATATTGTTATTAGTATTAGTATTAGTATTAGTATTAGTATTAGAATGAATTCGAGCCAATCCCAAGACAGTTTTTAATCCAAATAAATCCTAATCTATTGGAAATCAATCGGAATTAATTCGATCCCACTCAAAATTAATCCGAATCAATCCTGATTTATTCAACATCAATCTGAATCAATCCGAACCTATTGAAAATCAGTTCGAACTTTTAATGGGAACTTATAATCCGAATGAATCTGATTCAATCCGAATTTTAAATCCGAATGAACGCAAAAAAAAAACTTTGTCAAAATAATTCAAACAAATAGAATTTCCATCCGCTTATTTCCAGGATGGAAACATTTAAATTGAAGAATAATTAAAATTGATACATTTCCGTAAGAAGTACCGTAACTAATAACTAGTTGAAGATCCCAAGGTGTCTATCCAATCATCTGCTGTCTCTTTAACGGTAGTATGAAATTTTTTTAAGACACCCGTTACATGAAAATCAGTAACAGTCACCGTGTGGTGCATTCAGCTGCTGGCCTCTGATGTGTGAAGGTGCCTGAAATGCGAGACGCCTTATACTTGAGTCAAACCTCTTTAGATTTTTCAACTACATATAAATAAAATGTAATTTAATACGATTCTTAAAAAAAATTATAAGCGAAGGTAGAAATAATAAATAGTTAAATAATAAATAATAAATAATAAGTAATAAAAAATAGATAATAAATAATAAATAACTAACATTATAATCCGTACCAATCCGTTTCAATCCGAATTAATCCAACACTAATCCGAACCAGTATTTTAATCCGAATCAATTCAAACTTTCGATCTGAACGAATTTGAGGCTAAACCGAAGCAACTTTTCAATTCGAAGCAATTCGAATTTTCAAATTGCATCGGATTGATTCCGATAGAAATTTCGTTTCTTACTTCGGATTGGCTTGGATTAATTCGGCTAGGAATTTTTGGTCTTGTTTTAGAATTAAATCGTACTGGTTCAGATAGAAATTTTTATTTGATTTCGGATTGGTTCGGATAAGAATTTGGTTTCAACTTTGAATTGGCCAGGATTGATTCCGATAGGAATTTATATTTTGACTTCAGATTGAATCGGATAAACTGAGAGAAATTTTTACTTTGAATTCAGATTGATTCTAATAGGATTTTGAAAATTTTATTTTCAGATTAGATCGGATTGATTCCGATAAATATCAATCCGAGTAAATCCGGTCAATCCGAACTTATAGTTCGAACGAATTCGATTAATCCAAACTTTCAACACGAATAAATCCGGTCTATTCGAATGAATCCGGATGATTCCGAAAAATGCGGATAAATTCGGATTCATTCGGATTGACCAAATTTATTCGTATTCCAAAATCGGATTAATTCCTATTAATTTGAACCGACCGAATTTATGTGGATTGAAAGTTCGGATTATTTCTAATTAACTCGGATTGACCGGATAGATTTGGATTACAAGTCCGAATTGATTCGGATTTTGAAAATATATTTATTAATATATTTATAAATTTATACATAAATTTATACTTGTTTATTTATTTTTATTTTTTTTAGTATTTATTTTTTATTTAAATATATCTATTTATTTCTCTCTCTCATTCTTTAATCTCTTTCACACTCTTTCTCTCCCTCTGTAATTAAATTAGGAAACGCGATGGTGTGGAAGGATTATTTTTATAATTACTTGGAACAATAGCCGGTCTGGGTGGTGAAATAAAAGGACTCTACGCCTACAAGACTTGTTACGATTCGATATCAAAAGGTAACGCGATAATAACGCCCGCTCTGTACACCAGTATGCAAAAGGTCTACGTTAGAAAGTAATTGGTATCCTCCAACATTCCAGAAGCACGAGAAAGCGCATTAACGAGAATCGCTTTTTCATACTCGAAATCATAACTGTTCTAGTTTCACTTGATCAATCAATTTTTTTTTTTAAGAAGTTTTAATAGCCTACAACAAATTTCATCATTTAAAGATATCCCTAAATTGTAGGCTTGAAAAATTTAGGTGAAAAAATCTACGCAGAAGACTCTTGAATTCTCCTAAAATTTCTAGAAATCACTAGTGTTTAAAAATGACAAAAGTCCCTAAGAATCTCTAAAAGTTTCTATTAACCTCTAGAAGTTTCTAGAAATCTCTAGAAGTTATTAGTGTCTAAAAGGAATGAGTGTCCCTAGAAATCTCTAAAAATCTCTATTAATATTTAGAAGACTCTAGAAATATATAGAAGTTCCTAGAAGTCACTAGTTTCAAAAAGTGAAGTCCCTAGGAATATCTATTAATATTTAGAAAACCTTAGAAATCTCTAAAATTTTCTAGAAGTTCCTAGAAGTCACTGATGTCTTTAGAACACTCTTGATGCTCGAAGAAATTTCCCAATAAAACTGTCTACATTCCTAGTAATACAAAAGTAAATTCTAGAAATCTCTAGAAGTCCCAAAAAACCACTGCAGTGTATAAATATCACT
Source organism: Synergus coniferae (assembly GCA_032164275.1). NCBI lineage: Eukaryota > Metazoa > Arthropoda > Insecta > Hymenoptera > Cynipidae > Synergus > Synergus coniferae. Next base: position 452,018 of record JAUEJJ010000003.1, read on the forward strand.
GAAGTCCCTAGGATTCATTAGAGTCTTTAGAAGTAACAGAAGTCCCTAGAAACCTGTAGAAGAATCTAGAAGCCCCCCAGATGTGCCCAGGCATCTTCCGAAATTCCTAGAAGTTATTGAAGTCTCTAGAAATCTTTAGAATATTCTAAAAATCCCCAGAACTTTCCAGAAATCTTCCGAAATTCCTAAAAGTCGTTAGAGTACCTAGAACATTCTAAAAACTCCTAAACATCTCTTGTAGTCGCTAAAAGTCCTAAGAACTTTTTACATGGCACAGAATTCCCTAGTGACAAAAGTCCCTAAAAGTTGCTGTAATCTTTAGAATTCACGAAAGTCTCTTAAAGTTTACAGAAGTATGCAGGATGACTTAAGACACTAGAAGTAGGTTCAGTCCACAAAAGTCTCTAGAAGTAACTGTACTCCCTAGAAGTATCTGGAAGTCACTAAATTGTTTGTAAAATATTGATGGATCTAGAATATTTTTGTTCTCTGCAAGTCATTAAAGTAACTAGAAGCCCAGAAAAATCTCTAGAAGGCACTAAATTCACTAAAATCCCTAAAGATTTCTAGAAATTCCTGTAAGTTACTAAAAGTGTAAATTGTCTGCAAGTGACTGAAGTCCTTAAAGACACTGAAAACGATAGAAATCTGTAGAAGTTCCAAGAATTTGTCACTAGTGTTTGATAATTTTTTGAATCACGAATATCCCTAGAAAACACTAAAAGTTTTTAGCTGTCACAGAAGATCCGAGAAATCACACGATGCTGTTAAAGTCCCTAGAAGTTACTGAGATCTCTATAAATCTATTGGGTCCCTGAAAGTCACGGAAGTCCCTAGAAACTTTAGAAGGCTCAAACCTTACTAAATTCTCTAGAATTATTTAGAAGTCACAGAAGTCCCTAAGAAAGATAGAATCTCAAAACTGACTAAATTCCCTAGAATACTCTATGTAGAGTGTGCAAAAGTCCCTAGACATTTTTTAGAGTTTCTATAAGGTACTAAAATTTGTAAAAAAAAAAATCTAAAATACCAGGAAGCAAATTATAACTCATTTAACACCCGGTATATGAGGCCAAGACCACAAGGAAGGAAATATCCATATCAGGCAAGACAAGACCCGCAGGCCCTGAAGCGAACGCTTCATGTGGGTCCTTAGCCATGAAATTTATATTTTCCATTTTTTTTTTTTTTCATTGGCTTCGTTTTATTTACGTGAATAATTTCCTTGAAATTCATACTCAATTTTGTAAAATTGAAGATTATTTTTTTTATTTCTTATTTAGATTTTACATATATAAGGATTGAAAGTATCTAGAAGTCGTAGAATTATTCC
>JAUEJJ010000003.1:495078-509593 GCA_032164275.1 Synergus coniferae
AAATTAGTTATTTTGGTACACAGCAGATGTTTCGCTTTCTAATCCTCACAATTTTGAGAAGTGTAAACTAAAGTAAATATAATAAATTTAAAGAACGAAAACTTTACATTTAGTTTTTAGAGATTTAACACTCACCTATTTCAAAAGGTTTTTCATAATTTAGAATTACACGAAATCTCTTAAATTTCCTAATTAATTTTTTTGGTATAACTTAATATTTCTTTACATTTTTAAAACTCTTTCAGTCTTTTTGAAATTTTTACATTCTTTTATAATCGCTTTTGTTTGAAACTAAAATATTTCTTTCGAAGGGGCGAATTTTCTGGAATTTAATAATTCGGATGTTTAATATTTTCGGGAATTTGAAATATATTGAAATTTTCTAGTTTCGTTAACTTTCACACTAGGAAGATATAAACGTTAATAAAAAATTTCATTAATATTATTTTTACTCAAGAATTTAAATTTTCCGGAAATTTTTTTACCGAATTTTTTCACATTAGGTATTTTTTGTTTTCGGAAAAGTATTAAATCTTGAAATTTTTTCAAATCTGGAGTGAATGAAAGATAGCGGACTTATCATTGATAATGATTATGATTTTTAAATTGTTTTTCGTTTTTGTTTGACTTCAAATACACATTGTTATTAAAGAAGGAAAAGAAAAAAAATCCAAACAAGTATTTAAAATTTTTTATATAGATGAGATCTATCAATAGAAAATTACAGTCTCGGAATTCTGTTCTATATTCTGGAGTGATTGTAAGTCTAATTAAAAAATAATAGGTCGTTTATATCTACATTGAGGCCGACAAAAGAGGAAAAGAATAGAGCGAAAGTCCAATAACAATCATTCATTGTAAAGTGGCTGTAATAATTTCTTCTGGTATTCTAATCATATCTGTAGAAGATCTGACATTTTTATCAAAAAGGAGATTAAAAAAGAGATCGTTTAAAAACTTGTATCAAAATATTAAATTAATATTATTAAAATCAATTAGTAGACACGTTATCAAGAATTAAACAAAAAAAACATTTACGAGTGGAATTCACTTTATTTATAAAACAATATAAAAGAAAAAAAAATGGTATTTATTGACTTCTAATTAAGAGGTTATCGAAGAAAAGTTTCTGATTATTACTGGCAATTAAAACAATTTGTATGTACACGAGAAACATTGACAAGGTTGTTTAAGTAATTAATGTTAATTACACGAGACAACAATCGCTAAAGTATAATTTTTTTAAATAATCACACGTTCATTTTTAGATTGTAGAATGTTTTAATCTTTGAATCTGAAATTATTCGATTCGGAAAGTTTTCAATTACGAATTGTCTCGACCACTGAGACTTCGAATTTAAAATTGTCGAGGCATCAAATTTCAAATTATTGGTATTAACCAAAAATACTGGAAAAAAATACCGAAAAAAATACAAATAATTGATGAAAACATAAAAGAATCGAATTATAAATACCCAAATTAAAAAATTTTGAAATCCAAATTTATCAGATTAATAATTCCCTAAAATTCTTAAATTTCTGAAATTTAAAACGAAAAATATATTTTAATTTAAATAATTAAATAATTATGTAAATTAATTTTTAAATTCGGGAATTATAATTTGATATTTTTAATGAATCATTAATTTGTGTATTCGATATTTATTTTTTCGGTGTATTTGGTTTAAAGAAATCTTAAATCTGATTGATTTTAAAGAAAAAAAAAGATTGTTAAAGCGGAAAATTTTGTAATTAAATTGCCTGTGTTTAATAAGAAATACTTTGTTTGAGAAACAGGACAAACTGGAAACTTTTTATGATTGTCTTCTCATTCCGGAGTTATTTTCTTGCTAACAAGAGGCCTAAAAACTCAGCTCGTATTCGGTTTTTAATTTTCTGTAAGAAATTCATTAAAACATTCTGAAATATCTAAAAATAGTTTGGCAGTAAAAGTTACAAATATTCAGTTTTAATCCTGGTTAATTTTGAAATATTTTCAATAAATAATTTAAATTCTAAAGGGCAATATTGATCCGTAGAACAGAATCAAAGATGAGGCTAAAATATTAAAAAGGTCGTAGAAATCGATAAATTTTATTGAGTAAATTTAGAAAGTTCAAATTTAGAGAGTTGGGGAATTTTTAATTATATGAAACGTTTCAAATTTAACAGGTTGCAAAACGGAAATAAATTAATTTTAATGGTTATCTTTATTTATCTGTCGTTAATATGAAAATGTAGAAACTTGTCGGAAGTATTTTTAAATTGTTCAGTATTAAACAATTTCAACTTGAAATTTTCGAAAAAAAAAATTTTACCCACTATAAAAGCCAAAGGTTTTAAAATTTCCTAACGAGCTAACGACTCCTGGACCAGATTTTCAGGAATACCCACCGGGTTCAGAAAAATTAAGGAACATCAAATCCAAAGAACCGTTTTTGAGTTATAACCAAAAAAACGATTTTTTTTAACTTTTTAGATTTTTCCAACTATCTGAAAATAAGTGAAACATCTAATTTCATCCAGATATTAATAAGGATTTGAGTAATTCAAGCGATGAATTAAAACAATTTTTGAAAAAATTGGCAAAATTTAAAAAAAAGAGAAAAAATTTGAGCTCCTATAGTTTTAAACAATTTTAGCTCAGAAACCAATTCTCAAAAAATTATAAAAGTAAAAATGGTGAAATTCAATATTTTGAAAAATCTTTGTGTTACTTTTGCGACATTAGTGGTGCAAATAAATCCTACAAGAAATTTAAAAAGATTTTACAAATTAAGAAAATTTCAAAGAATTTAAAAACATTTTAATGCTTGAAAAGATTTTCGAAATTCTAAAAAAAAATTCAAATAAATTATGAAAGTTTGTGTAGATTTTAAATATTGTCGGAAAATAATTTAGAAGATTTAAAGGAAAAATCAAAGAAATTTAGAAATGATATTTAGATATATGGTATAATATCTGTTGAAAAAAGTAATTAATAAAAGGCAGTAAAATTGATTTTGTTCCTGAGGTTGAGAAACTACTATTGAGGATATTAGTTTTGAATAATTTGGATAATTTCACTTAGGGACTTGTGGAGTGACTAAAAATTAATTGGAGCAGATAAAGTAGACAAAGTAGGGAGAGACTAGCAGTTCGTCATGAACTTTGAACGTCTTGTAAATAGAATAGATTTAGTCATCGCTTTTCAAGGATGGTGGTGGTATATAATGCATAAATTAGGTATTTTATCATCGAAGCGACATATCAGTGCACTTATAAATTTACATACGTCAATGTACTGCCAACGAAGTGTAATTTATATTCAGAGAATTAAACAGAAATGCAGATGACACAAAATTGAAGGTTTTTTATACAAAAAAAAAAAAAAAACGTAAAACGTCTTAGGAGCGTTTTTTGAACATAAGTTTCGAAGACGTTTTTAAAACGTTCCAAAAACTTCCAGTACTCGAGAAACTTTCTAAACAATTTTTTGGAACATTGGACGTTATAGGAACGTATTTGATCAGACGTCGGACGTTTCTTGAACGTTTTAGAAACGTTCCAAAAAAATCGGGAATTTCTTTTTGAATTGGATAATCAATCAAAATATTTTTATTTGACACTTGCAACTTTTTTGAAATCTCTTGAAATCTTTTAAATTCCTTAAAGTCACTTGAATTCTTAGAAATCCTGTAAAATTTCTTGAAAATCCTCTTAAACTCGTCTGAATTTTTTTTTAAATACCTTCAATTTATTTAAAATTTGTGAAAATATTTCGAAATTTCTCGAAGTTCTGAAATCTTTCAGAAGTCGCTGAAATCCCTTGAAATATTATGAAATGTTTTGAAAACTTCTAAAATATTTCGAGTTTATTTTAAATTTTTATAATTTTTTGCAACAAAGAAATTGGAAGTACATACAATTTTTTTAAAATCTCTTGAAGTCTTTTAAAATCCTATTGCTTGAAACATTGTAAAATATATTTTATATATTTTAATATTTTTGACAATCTTATAAAATTCTTTTGAAATTTATTGAAAAAAGTTTTTTAAAATAATTTTTTCGTTTCTCCAAAGTAATATTTTTCCAAGAATTGAGTGGCATTGTATTCCAACTTGTCTAAAATAATGTAGATTATTGTCTTTGAAGCTGGTAGAATCCTGAGATCATTTTTGAGATGAATCTTTTCCTAAAAGGTTTACTTGTACTCACGCATCGAAGATAAGTCCTATTTTTGTCGACTTCTTGGAAACTGAATGAATGACGATATTGTACCCAACCACAGATGAAATATGAAATAATAACAGCTGCAAAAGTACAAAGTTTCCTGTAGCTTTGTTTTGCATAGTAGGGTAAGTTGAAACTTTGTTGAAAAAAACTGGCTTGACAAGTAACAATTAATTCCCACGTCACATCTTCCAGATAATAATTGTCGACTAACTACAGAGTACATTCGATGTTTTATTTTTATTTTAAGACTCAAGTTCACCGAACTATTATATTCATTTGAAAAAAATATATATATATTTTTTTAATATTATATATATTTTTTCAAGAACTGGAATTTTGAATGTACACCAGATTTTAAAAGATTTCAAAATATTTTAAGAAAATTTGAAAGCATGACAGGGGTTTAAAGAGATTTCAAAAAAATATCGAGATTTCAGAATATTTCAAGTGATTGAAGAAATTTCGAGACACTTCAAAGGCTTTAAAAGATTTTAATTAAATCACAAAAGATTTTTAGGAATTGAAAAAATTTCACTTTTTTTTAAAAAGGAATTTTAAACATTGTAAAATTTTAAGGATATCAAGCAATTTTTTACAATTTTCATAATTTATAGTGGATTTCGTGGAATTTTGAGACGTCGAAATATTTTTTAAATGAATTTTGAGGTACGCATTTGAAAAATTTTTCTTGAAGAATTTTAAAGATTTTCGTGTAATGTAAGGAATTTCAACAAATTTTTATGGATTTAAAAAGATTTCGTGAAATTCTAACATATTTTGAGGAATTTTAAGAGAGTTGAATTTTTTTTTAGGAATGTTAAAAGCTTTTGTGAAATTTTAAGGGATACGATAATATTTAATTGAATTTTTTTGAAATCTCAAAGTTTTATTGAATTCTTGTGAAATCTTTTCATATGTCTTGAAATCTTCAGAACCCTATGAAATTTTTCAAAATATTGAAAATATTTTGGAATGTTTTTTGACATCTTTTAAAAATCATTAAAATCCCTAGAAATTTTTTAAAGTATTTGAATTATTTTAAAATTACTTAAATACAATTACAATTTTTTGAAATTCTGTGAAGTTACTTGAAATCTTTTGAAATTTTATGAAATTCATAACAATTTTTTTAAATTCTTTGCTACCTTTAAAATTTTTTTGTAATCCTATACATTTTCTTGAAATACTTTGAAATCCCTTGAAATATTTGAATTAAAGATTATTTCAATTCCTTTAAATTTCTCAAATTCTTTAACATTACTTCCAATATTTTTAAATCACTTGAAGTCTAGAAGTCTCTTAAAATCTCCAGAAATCTCTTGAAATGCTTCAATAAATTCTTCTAAAATCATTGTAATTTCTTTAAGTATTTTAAAATTCTTTACAATCCTTTGAAATTCTTTTAAAGTCTTTTAGTTCAATTTTAAATAGATAAGTATAACATTTTCAATAAATATTTTTATACAATAATAACAAAAGTATAACTAGCAAAAAAAATTTTACTTCAAATAACGCAGTAAAAGAAATTTAATTAAAAATGAATATGCATTTCAAATTATTCTAGAAGAATTGAAGGGAAATTTTGAACAAAAGCTTTGGGAATAAATTTTAAACAAAAATTTCCAGAATTTTTTATGTCAGGAAATTTCAATTTCTGGAATTTTAAATTTCGGTAAATATTATTTCTTTCTTTGGGGAATTTAATTTACTAATTCGGAAGTTTTTATTTTTCGAGAAGTTTCAACATCGGGAATTTTAAATTTCGGTAAATTTACGTGTCCCCGAAAGTAACTTTTTTTTTCGCAAATTTCAATTAAAATGTTCAATAAAATAAAGAAAAGTTAACCTTGACAATGAATGACGATAAGAATTTTTATTTAACTGGTCTTGTCGTTCTGATATTTTTTTGACGTGCTTAATCTTATTTGACTAATCTTGGTTTGACTGGACGGAAGTACTGACTGGACAATTTAATTGCGATAAGTATGGAGCATATTCTCGTCAAACTAGCTTTCCCGTTTACCCCCAAGTGAGACTCGATTACGGTGGCTTCGAAATTATCAAAACCAGATCCGGTTTCGCTGGAAAAACAGAGAACAAAATCATTATTGGGTATATTTATTTTAGTGTCAGGAAATTGGAAATATTTAATAGAAAAACAATATCAGATTGCAATTTTCCAACAAATTATGATGCTTACTTACAATTAAATACCAAAAATAAGAACTATTTATTTGTTTTTTAACATTTTTTTTTCTGGGTCGTAAATCGAATTTTGATATCGTAAACCATAAAAAAAGAAATGTAAAACCGAAACAAAAAAAATGTTTATTAAATTGGAACGACCGTAAATAAAACTGTTTTCAAGAATATTTATTTATTTTAGTAAGGAAACAAAAATAAATAAATTATTTTGATCCACGAAAAATTTTTCAATTGCTTGAATTTGGAAATTTTATACCTTCATGGATTTTACGGTTTGGATATTTTATAATATAATATATTCTACGATTTTATTAATTAATTTATTTATTTATTCAAATGATTAGTTTTTTTTTGCTTTGGCAATTTTTCAATTTCGGGAATTTTCTGCGGGAATTTTATTTTTTTTCAATTTTGAGTTTCGGCAGAGTTTCGGGAAATTGTAGTGTCGGTAATTTTATTTTTCAGTATAATTTTTCATTCGTCCTATATTTTCTTTCAAATCTTTCAAGCTTTCAATTAAAAATTAATTATTTAAAGTTCGTTTTGAAAAACTAAAATTATTGGAATTGCTAATTACTAAAGAAGGTGTTTTCCAGACACGCACGAGATAAATTCGTGCAAGCTATTTATTTATTAGACGCAGAGATCGTAAATGATTTTTATTAAATTAATGCAACACCGGCCACTCAAATCAAAAGTAACTCTCTTTATTTGCTTGAACCTCCTGCTCCTCTTAATAAAATGTACTCATCTCAATCAACTGATTCAGCCAATTGTGACTCGTATCACAGGAGCGCAATGCACGTTGGAACGAGTTTAGCTATGAAAATAAAACTTGACTAGTTCCTACCTACGTAAGAGAGACAATCGCAAAATTAACATACAATACATTTCATCCAGACGAATCACACAATTAATGTTTATTGTCTATTTGCGGTACGTTTTTTTCCTTCATTTAACACGTTGAGTGTCGCTTTTTGTCGGCTTTGTGTTTTTTTTTTATTTTTTTATTTAAAAAGTCATTTCTGCTTTATCGATTTCTTTTCTTTTGTTTTTTTTTAATTTTTAAGGAAAAGAATAGTAAAAATACATTTGTTTTAATTTTATTCACCATTTGCCAAAGTTTCAGCCAAAAATATTCATTATTTTGAACTCAAACTTGAAAAAAAAAAAACAATTCTTTTAGCAAAATTATTTGAATTTTTATAAATCTGACACCAGATTCGGATTCAGCGATGCCAAAAACATTGGGATACCCAGTTTTGTAAAAATTAAATAATTTTCAGATTTTTAATTCGCCATTTTGAATTTTGAAAATATGACTATAGATTCACATTCAACGACTCTTAAAATCTTGAGATATCCAGTTTTATAAAAAAACAAACAATTTTAAAATCTTTGATTTGTTTCTGTTCCTTTCAAAGATTAAAATTGAATAAATTCACTTAAAAATTAAGGGCATGTGATACTTACCTACTTACCATACGAGAAATTCAGTTTTTCCTTAGTTTTTTTTTCAAAATAGTAAATATTTTTCGCTGAAACTTTGGGAAATGACAGAAGAGATGAAAATATGTGATTTTGTATAGTTATTTTTGTTGTCTTAAAAATAAAAAAAGAGAAGTCAGTAAAACAAATTATTTATTTTTCAAAAAATAATAATTCGCAGTTTGAAACTTGAAAATATCAGATTTGTGGTAGAATACGATTTTAAAGTGAAAATTTAAATATTTTCTATTTTACAGAATGGAAGCGAAGAGAGTGCGACGCTTCCAAGATGGAATCTTGCGACGAGACAGAGCGATGTGTGATGAGTGAAAATCCGAGCGGCACATCTTGGTGCGAGTGTTTACGGGATTATGAAGTACGAGATGGAAAGTGTACCCAAATTCCAACGACTGAAAAGGCTTCACAGACGACTCCGAGGCCAGAACCAAAACCCAGTTCCGGAGGCTAGTTAAAAAATTAAATATTTACCTCTTTTTCATCTATTTCTCAAAATTTCAAGGTCGAAATCTTCCAATTATGAAATTTCCAAAACTATTAGGCCCAAGAATCAGTCCCAAAAATATGTTCCCAAATTTGAGACTCAAAAATAAGTCCCAAAATGTAAGGCCTAAAAACCATAGGACCTTAATTCATAATGCCCAAAAATAAGCCCCAAAATTAAATTCACACGCTCATAAAACTTAAAAATAAGTGTTCAAAATAAAACTCAAAAGGAAGTCCGAAAAAAGTCAGACACAAAAATAATAAGAGCTAAATTTATAAGGCTAAAACAGCCTCAAAATTACAATATACAAAAATAAGTCCCAAAGGGAATCACAAAAACCATAAGGTTCAAGAGTAGACCAAAAAATCAGTTTCTAAAAATAAGTTCCAAAATATAATATTAAGGATACAATATATAAAGCCCAAAAACAGCTTTAAAACCACAATTCCCAATATTAAGTCCCAAAAAGTCTTAAAAATATAAAACCGAAATAAAAAGCACATAAATATGTCCCAAAATATATGTTACAAAACCGTAAATCCAAAAATAAGTCCCAAAAATATGAGATCCAAAAACCATAAGAGTTGTATCCACAAGGCACAAAAAAGCCTTAAATCTTCATTACCCAAATATATGTTCCAACAACAATCGCAAAAGTATAAGGTCCAAAACCACAATATCGAAAATAATTCCCGAAATATTAAGCTTACACCCTTAGGGCCCAAGATATAACTTCCAAAAAGTAAGTAAAAAATATGGGATTAAAAATGTAACAACCGAAACATTAGGACCCAAATATAAGTCCCTAAAGAAATACAAAAAATATAACACCCAAAATGTTAATTCTAAAAATTAAGTTCCAAAATATGTAGCTGAAATGAGAGTTGGTACATTTTAGAACTAAATGAAGTGCCAAAAATATAAGACTAAAAAAACCCCCAAAATACAAGGCCCAAAAATAAGTTGCAAAATATTATAAAATAGTTCACTGTCGAAAGATTTAATTTCGTTGTATTAATCGCGGCAAATATCTCATCTAAAGTTTATGAAATTCCTTAAAGTTATTTGAAATATCTTAAAATTTTGAGTTTTAGGAATTTTATTTAATATTCTTCATCTAATACGTGTTGCAAAAAAAATGAAGTTTCTCATACCCTGGATTTCAACATAGAAAGATAGGCATTTAAATAAAAATCCACTTATAATATTTTCAAAAACTTTGAACCGTCATTACAAATTTTCAAATTTCGATTATTCATAAACATTTTGAGAGAACATAATTTTAATTCGTATTTTATTTTACAGGTGGTTCAGTCGCAGCTGGTTTACTGATCCCAACCTTTCTCATAATCCTCGGAGCAGTTGCCTACTTCGGTGCGAGGCGATACAAATGGCTGCAGAGATTCAGACAATACCGTCAAAATCGCTACGGCAACGTCCTAGTCACGCGGGATGACACCGACGACGACGACCCGCCGATCTCGTAAACCAGAAAGTGGGCGAACTAGAAATAATTGTCTCGTGAAATCGCCTGCGGACTCGATAAGCACGTCTGTCATCTGTGCCGACCAAAAATAATCGCGAGAGCTAAGGGGCCTGTCTGTGAAATATTAAAATTAGGGCGCTTCTTTAGTTCTCGCTACCGTATTTTGTATTACCACAATTTTGAAAATTTCAACAAAAAAAAAAACAACTAATAATATTAAAGTTCTAGCGATAGACAATACTTTTCTGCTAACGTCACACAATCGATTTTTATAAAATTTTGCCACTGATTAATCAGCATATTGATGCACTATCCATATCGAAATATCGATATTATTTTAACGGTATCGATATCGATATATATGATATCGATATTTTTATACCTGATATATCGATATCGTAAGTGTACATTTTTTATATTTTTTCTCTTTCTATCGATTATCAGGAATATCGGTATTATTTTACCGTTATCAATATTTTTCATATCGATATTTTCATGTCTGATATATCGATATTGGAAGTATCGATATTTTCGCTTTGATATTACATCACTAATTAGAGCATTAAATATCGGGGAAGAGGCGATTGTCGCGAAAAAGAGGCCAAATGTTAAGGAACTTTACGTGAGTGACAATCTTACAATCTCTCACTTAAGTGCTCGTTTATATGCTATCATGACTTATGTGCGATCATGTCGACGTAGGAGCATTGAATGCGACGGACTGACTTTTCTCTGAGCGAGGAGTTTAATTTTTTACCAGGCGAGATGAGGTCAGTACACTTTTCACAGCGATGAAGGTGTTGTCGCCTCTGTGATCAATATTTGTTTTTTCTATGGTGCCCGAATTTGGAAATAATTTTAATCTACGTTATAATTTAGGGGTGTTCGATTCTCATGAAAAGATCGAATTCGTTTACTAAAAACTCGATCTTTACAAAATCGACTTCAAAGTATCGATTCAAAGTATCGTCTCTAAAGAGTCGATTCAATAAATCGACTTCATAGAATCGATTCGAAGAAACACCATCAAAGAATATGTTCAAGAAATCGATTCCATAAGTCGACTTCACATAATCGATTCCTAAGATCGACATTAAAGAATTGATTTATAAAATCAACTTTAATGAATCGATTCCTAAGATAGATATAAAAAAAGAATCGATTCATAAAATCGACTTTCAAGAATTGGTTCATAAATCACTTTCACAGAATCGATTCCAAATACCGAAACGAAAGAATCGATTCTAAAGACCGACTTCAAAGAATCGATTATAAAAATCAAACGATAAACAAATTCGATTTTACAGAAAAGGTTTCAATATCAATAATCGCATAATCGATTTTAAAGATTGATTTTTTCTATCGATTATGGTAGAATCGAATCGAGATCGTTCATCCCTAATTCGTTATAGCAAGTAAGTTACGATAAAAATCCTGGCCGATTAATGTCCTCGATTTTTATAACGATGCATGTGCGTCAAATTCGCCGAGTCGTGAACAGAATTTCCACGCGACATGTGTGGATCTTTCGTTTACGTGTTTTGTACATTCCTAGAATATTTCACTGAAAAAGCTTTTATATTCGATAAAGATTTATTTCTGGAGTTCATTTTTCATCAGATTTCAAATTTGGTCGGTTTTATGTGAATTTCGGATTAGAGAACGAAGGATTTTTAAAAAGTTATTTTTGTAATCTGGTCTATTGGGCATGCGCGCTGTGAATTACTTGTGCAGAGATCTGCGCATGTGTGGTAAATCTTCGCCACCGAAATCTGCGATTTAAAGAATTTTAACGATATATTTTTTAGTCGAATTAATGCAAGGAAGGAAATAATCATACAGTGAATTCAATTTATTTCTGATTTGTGCTTCCAAAAGAAAAATGATGTTCCTGATTATTTCCTATGTGTGAGGGCGAATCCATTCAAATCATGCAGACTGTGTATTTCAAGTAACAGAATTTAAAAAAATATTATAAATTCTTGAAAAACTACATCACCTAATATTTTTCATCAAATCGGTGAAATATGTTTTGTCAAAAATTCTTTTGAAAACAACATATTTCATTCGGAAATAATTTTGCGACTTAAACATGTACAGCCTGCATTTTTAAAATTGAATTCGGCTTGTGAATTTCTTTTTTAATGAGAGTATGAATTCCAGACAAATTTAAATATACCAAACTAGCTGTAAGTTTTTCGACCATACTCGTGTGTCATTTTGTAACATAACGAAATCTGTAAATATTTCGATTCCCCGTTGATCGAACCCCTATACTTGCCAGTTATTCTATTTTTACTTGAAATACTTTGTATATTGTAGGAACTATCAACGAAAGTGAGTCATTTTATTACTTGTATGTGTACATTCGCGAGGAGGTGACTTATTTTTCAGTCGATGAGAGCCATTAGCGAGATTTTCAAAAAACTATTCTTGTACTACAGTCAGTTTTTTGTATAGAAGCGGATTTTGTTTTGTTTCTTTTGTATTGTATTGACATTGAAAGAATATTGCGAAGAGCTGGCTGAGGTTTTCATTTTGGTTCCCAACGAGTAGTGATGCGATCTCGATGTATCAACATGTGCAAAATATTGAAATATCGAAATAATTGAAAATTTTTGTTTCGATATATCGAAAATATTTTAGAAAAACATTTCTACAGATTCAAAAAAATGTTTAGAGATTTAATACGGGATTTTATGCATTTAGAAAGATTGGGACGGATTTAAATGAAATTTAAGGGACTTTGTGAGATTTTAAGGAGTTTCTACAGATTTTAAAGAATTTACAAAAATTTTAAGAAATTACGAAAAAAAATGGTTTCTGGGTGTAAAATCATGCTTAAAACAATGATTAATAAAATCGAGTTAACTTGAGCTTTCTTGAAATTTCTTTAAATCACTTAGAATCTCATGAAATCAGAAAATATGGATATTGCATCACTACCAATGAAAAAAAGCGACTGGTCACTTCTGAAATCTGTTAAAACAAGTTCTTCGGAACAGCCAAAGATAGTTAACGAATTTCTGTATCCAACGATGAAGTATGTATCCAGGCACTTGAAAGTGATTTAGAATCAACAAAAAATATGAACAGAAATTGACAAAACTTGAAAGCTTGAACTGTAGATGAAACTGCGACATTTGCGGTAAAATAAAATTAGAAAATATTGTATTTTCGGTCCCTGGATGACTTATACGTAAAGCTTTCTCACTGTAAACGTCTTTCCACTTTCTCACGTTGTAGATACTGCCAACAGCACACTATGATGATTTGAGTAAATGTCTTGACTGTTAATCATGTAACGTTTCACCGATGTGCTACACTCGTGGCAGACATTATTTACTATAATCCAAAGGATTAAAAGTGAAGCTGTATTTGAAGCACCGTTTTTAATTTCTTTACTCTGAAATATGTCTTTTCGTATTACGTATAAGTTATTGTGATGCACAACCCAACGATCTTATATCTCAAAACTTTCTCACGCAAATGTGCAAGCGATGCTAGAGATGATTCTAAAACTTTTCCAACCCCTTTAAGGCTGTTTTGTCAAATTTCACCGATGATCGGAAGAAGTTGGATGTTCAGTAATTTATTTAATTTTTATTTGTACAATAAAAAGAACAAAGAAATCTACTTTGCATTTTTTTTTTTAGAGGCGCCTTAGAAGATCTGCTTCCAATGGCTTATTTGTACATATTTTTTTTTGTTTGAAAATTTTAAACATGTTTCAAATATTGCGTTATAACATTAATATTAATTAAAAAACCAATATTTTCTGTAGTGTGAAGAAAAATTCTAGAAAATATGTTTTTTTCCATCGAATTATGTTTTAGGAAGTAACAATTGTTTTAATATTGTTAACTAGTTAAATAAATGTTTAGCTATATAGCTAGGTGACAGCTACAGTAGAATGATTATAGTGGCTGGTCTTTTTAGATTATAATGAGAATTTCAGTTACAAATGATAGAATATTAATTATAAATAATGTAATTATGAATTAATAATGTAATTATGTATTATGTAATTATATGAACGTCACGAGACGTGACAATAGTCTCGTTTTAGTCTTCACCAAAGGTAACGTTTACGCTTGGCTTGTAAAAGTGAAGCTAAGGTGATTTTTGTCTTATAACTATAAACATTACTTTGTTCTGGCTACTAATACATTTCTTTTACAGGTCACAGAGGAAGAAACTTTTCAAGAGAAAATGAAAAAAATGGACGACATGCTGCAGAAGAAAGCGATAACAACAAAACAGTCAGTAATTACGTTGCATCGTATTGAGCAACAAATGGACAGGTAAATAATTGTTTATCAATAAAAACTCTATACTTGTAGTTACCATTAACATGTTTTTCGTAAGCCTTTAAAAACTATTATATTTCCCAGGTTTCGTACCGAAAACCATGTGTGACGAAAAACAGGAGCAACGTATCAATCTCAAATTTCTCGTTAAATTGAAAAAAAACTCCAACTGAGTGCTATAAATTGTTGCAAGAGTCCTATGGGATCAATTCTCTATCTCGTGCGCGTATTTTTGAGTGGTGTAAGCGCTTCAGTGAGGGCCGAGAGAGCACTGAAGATGACCAGCGCCCAGGTCGCCCTGTCACT
>JAUEJJ010000003.1:633187-643351 GCA_032164275.1 Synergus coniferae
AGAGTAAAGAGAAATTGTATTATTTTGGGAAAAGTGTCTTGACGTACGGATTATCCGAACGACTAACGTTTATGTACATTTTGAGTTAAACGTACGGACATTCGAAAACAATAAACATTTTTCTTCATTTTAACTCAAATTACGAAGTATAGTTTTTATTAAGACAGTCCCCACTCTTATGACGTGTACCCGAGTGATTTGCCAAGGGGAAGTTCCCTAGCGAAAGTTTCGGATTGAAATTCATTCCGAGCAATTCCTAAATTTTTCGAATCATTCCGGAATTTGTATCCGAACCAAACAGTTTCATTCCGATATAATCTGAAGGTAGTTTTCAATTCGAATTAATACGAAGTACATTCAAAATCAATCCGAAACTTTAATCCGAATGAATCCAAATGAATCCGGTCAATCTGAATATTAAATTCGAGTAAATCCAAATGAACCCGATCAATCCGAATTAATTTAAATTAATCCGAACATTCAATCCGAGTGAATCTGGTCAATCCGAATGAAACCGAATTTTCCGGAATCATTTGGATGGACCGGATTAATTCGGATCCATTCGCATTGAAAGTTCCGATGGACCGGATTCAATCGGGTTGAAAGTTCCGATTGATTTAGATTGACCAGAATCATTCAGATTGAAAGTTCGGATTAATTTTGATTAACTCGGATTGACCTGATTCATTCAGATTATAGGTTCGGATTGATTTTGAATACACCTCAAATTAGTTCGGATTGAAAACTTTCTTCGGATTAGATCGGAATGAAACTGTATGGTTCGGATACAATTTCCGGAATGATTTGGTTTGGTTCGGAATGAATTTCAATTCGAAGCTTGGACTACGATAGTGCTCTTTGGGACAAGAAGATCTGGAGTTAAATGGTGTAGATTTGAATAAGGGGAGACATGCTGAAAGTAAAGAGATAGAAATGCTATCTGGGATAGAAACCCTGCGGATAAAATCCTTTTATCCCTAAGATTAAGAGGGGTGAAAATTGTTTAATTGTTTATCCACTTCTATCTCTCGCCTATACCCATCTATCTTTCTTTATTCCTATATTAAATCACATCCACACCTATCTCTTTGAATCTTCTCTTTTCTATTCCTTTCTATTTCTTGCCTATTCATATCCACGCTTATCTCTTTCACTCCGCACTTCTCTATCTCTTTCAATCTATTGTCTATCCCCGTTTATATCTTTTCCAATCACCGTTTGCTCCACCTCTTTTAATCCCCACTTCTCTATTCCTTTCCATCGCCTGTCTATTCTTGTCTATCTCTTTCCGTGTCTGTGTCAATCATACTTCGCTCGGGTTATTGAATTTTCGCTCCCAACTGGAAAAAGGCAAGGAAACTACCCCAGGTAGTTACCCTTCTTAATTATCTCCGCCTGGGTGCGAACATCCCCTCCACTGCACGGCTGACAGATCTATCTCCTCTTCTCTGCTCCCTCTCAAGAATTGTATGCTCTTTTTCACATCACGCTGGAACTTAATGATTTGCATTTACAATGAATGGCCTTAGCAAAGATTTCCCTTGACAAAGATTTCTCTTTACAATGACATCCCTTTACAATAACTTTCCCTTGCAATTATTTCTCTTTGCAATTATTTCTCCTTGCAATTATTTCCTTTCCAATGATTTCACTTCACAATGATTTACTTTTATAATGATTTCCCTTTAGAACGATTTCCCTTTGCAATTATCTCCTTTGGCAATGATTTTCCTTTACAATGATTTCCTTGTGGAACAATTTCCCTTGACAATGATTTCCCTTTGCAACGTTTTCTTTTATAACAATTTCCCTTTGCAAAGGTGTCCGTTTACCATGATTTCTCTTTGCAATTATTTCCCTTTACAGTAATTTCCCTTTCCAAAGATTTCCCTTTACAATAATTTTCCTTCACAATGATTTACTTTTATAATAATTTCTCTTTACAATAATTTCTCTTTGCATTAATTTTCCTTGACAATGACTTTCCTTTATAATAGTTTCCCTTGGTAATAATTTCTCTTGACAATGATTTCCCATTACAATTATTTCTTTTACAACGGTTTCGCTTTGCAAAGGTGTTCGTTTACAATAATATTCCTTTACAATAATTTTCCCTTGCAATTATTTCCCTCTACTGTAATTCCCCTTTCCAATAATTTCCCTTCACAATAATTCACTTTTATAATGTTTTCCCTTCACAATGATTTCCTTTTTCAATAATTTCCCTTGACAATGACTTTCCCTTTACAACGACTTCTTTTACGATTTCCCTTTGCAAAGGTATCCAATTACCATGATTTCCCTTTACAATGATTTACTTTTATAATGATTTCCCTTGCAATGACTTACGACCTCTCTTTGCAAAGGCATCAGTTGACCATGATATCCCTTTAAAATAATTTCCCTTCACAGTGATTTACTTTTATAATGATTTTCCTTTACATTGACTGTCATTTACAATGATTTTCCTTTTCAATAATTCCCCTTGACAATGATTTCCCTTCTCAACGATTACCTTTGCAAAGGTGTCCGTTTATCATGATTTCCATTTGCAATAATTCCCCTTTGCTGAACATTGCTTGAGATGGAGCAGTAGAAGACGAGATAGATATGTCATCCGAGCAGTGGAGGGGACGTTCGCTCTCGTCAGGATATCTTTAGAAAAGTTCATTGTTTGGGATAATTATCTTATAACTTTTCTGGGTAGGGAGCATGGGAATAGTGGGAGTCCCGAGGGATCTTGAAGTTCCGTGACATAAGGAATGTCCTGAAGGAAAGGAGGAGTCCATTGGGTAAAGGATTTCTCGAGGGACAGGGACTCCTGGATTATATGAAAGTCCTGTAGAAATCATTGGTATAATTATTCATGGGGATAGCGGGAGTCCTGAGGGATCGCGGAGTTCCGTGGTAAAGGAGTGTCCTGAAGGAAAAAAGGAATCCATTTGGTAGGGGATTTCTCGAGAGAAAGGGACGCCTGGGTTAGATGAAAGTCTTGTAGAAATCATTGGTATAATTATTAATGGGGATAGTGGGAGTCCCGAGGGGTCGGGGAGTTCCATGGCAAAGGAGTGTCCTGAAGGAAAAGAGGAATCCATTGGGTAGGGCAGGCCTGTCCAGCGAGGGAGGGTATCCTCAAGGACCAGATGTTAAATTTTCCCCACTCTACACTTTCTCCCTAGGCTCTCTTCTCAGACACCAGTGAAAAAGAGGAGATGCTGAGGAGACGAGCCCGTCTTCACTCGGGAAGACAGCGGTGCTGGTGGATACGGCACATCTGGATTTTGAGAAGATAGCAAGTTACTTACTAGAAATTCCCTAGAATTTGCCCTTGCTGGACACCTGGGTTAGATGAAAGTCCTGTAGAAATCATTGGTATAATTATTCATGGGGATAGTGGGAGTCCCGAGGAATCGGAGAGTTCCGTGGTAAAGGAGTGTCCTGAAGGAAAGGAGGAGTCCATTGGGTAGGGGATTTCTGGCGAGACAGGGACGCCTGAGTTAGATGAAACTCCTGTAGAATTCATTGGGATAAGCAGGTATTCATGGGGACAGTGGTGGTCCCGAGGGATCGGGGATATCCGTGGCAAAGGAGTGTCCTGAAGGAAAGGAGGAGTCCATTTTGGGTAGGGGATTCCTGGCGGGACAGGGACGCCTGAGTTAGATGAAACTCCTGTAGAATTCATTGGGATAAGCAGGTATTCATGGGGCCAGTGGTGGTCCCGAGGGATCGGGGATTTCCGTGCCAAAGGAGTGTCCTGAAGGAAAGGAGGAGTCCATTTTGGGTAGGAGATTTTTCGATTGATAAATAAGATCACGTGATTTAAGGTAAGCCCCGAGGAGGGAGGATCTCCAGATCTTCCCCCTAGGGAGGGGTAGTATCTATCCACATGATATGGATGGATACGGGGGAGTTGTGATGAATATGGGAAGTCGCAAGGGTAAGATACCTTCCCCACCCTTGGGAAGTCTAAAAGGGATGTGGAATCCCGGTGGAAATTGTTGAATCCATGGAATAGGTTCGAGTCTTGAAAGAGAGGTAGAGATTCGCGGAATCAATGGAAGTGCCAGGAGATAGCGGAATCCCACAAGTTAGGGGGAGTTCTAAGGAAAAGGTGGGAGTGGATAAATGGGAATGTCGAGGGGGAAATGGAGTACCTTGGAACCAGCAGGTTTCGAAAATTAGAGGAGTGTCAAAGTATTGTGACGGTCTTCTGGAATAAGGGGAGCCCGTGGAGAAGGGGGGAGTTTATGGGATGGATGGAGAATCTGAATGATAGAGGGGGAGATCTTTGAAATAGGTGGAGTCACAAGAAAGGATGGGAATTCGTGGAATTGATAGGAGTCCCGAAGGATAGGAGAGAGTCGATGGAGAGGTGGGGAATAGTTGTTGGGAATGGTGGATTGATTCCACCTCTGCATAAATAGGATGGGGAAGTAGAATCTCTTGCCATTGGGAGGTTTGGAGTGTTAGAAGGAATCAAGAGGTATCAGAGTGGTGGTCCTTTGGGATAAAGAGAGGTGCGAGGGAGGCGTGGGAATTCGTGGAATAATAGGATTCCCCATTTATTTCAATAAATTAATTCTCTTACCAATTATGACTCCATTACAAGTTAGCTCTAAACTCTCCCTTAAAATTTCAGCCTTGGTTCTTTCATCAAATCGATTCTCCTCAGCCACGCAAAGTTCCACCTTTTCATAAAAGTGCTTCAAAGTTCTTTTAAAATTACGGCTGTTCAAACAGTTTTCCCGAATTTCAGACTCGATAAGTTCAAATTGAGTGCCGTTTTTAATGAGGAAATCAATTACAGCGTACTGTATCTTTTCATTTTCATCAAAACATTTTTCCTCTAAATCTCTTTTAGTTATTTGAAATCTGAATGCTTCCCCTTTCTCTATCACAATACTTCGCTTCATTGTAATTTTTTCTGGAATCACAGAGATGTTGTGACAGCCATAAAAAGTGTGGAATGTTATGGAATCTGCAGCTTCCACTGCACTTTTGGTAGAGTCTTTACAATTTTTCATTGCCTCGAGTCTGCATTCTGAGTATTTTTGATAATCACTAAAGATGGAGGAAAATCATTAGCTAAACACATGACTAATTAGCTTAACAATTAAATGACTAAGTATTTAAATGATTGAATTTCTAAGTAATTTGAAAGATTAAAATTAAAAATTTTTAAATTTGCCTACTAAAAAAATTCAAATACAAATGATTTCTCGTTTGAAAACTAACTTGCATTCTTTGATGTTGTAGATGAACGGCAAAGGAATAAATTGATCAGTTTTATACTTTTCCTTGCATCCATCTATAGCAGCATTAGTGACAAGATTCAAACATCCTTCATCTGACGAGTAGGCATTACCTGAACAGACAATATCTTCATGAATTTGCAACAGGACATTAAGGATCTTGGATCCAAATTCTGAACTCAAGATTAAGGACAATTGTTAAACTGTGACGTCACTATTTATCGACCAAACCATATACATTCATTTTAATATTAAAATTTTAATTAATTTTAAAATTTATATCGTAAGTGAGAATAGAGATTTAGTGCCCTCGTTTCGTTATTAGTCAGGTCACTAAATCCCTGTTCTCACTTACATTTGTCCTTAAATCTCCTTAGTTTACTCAACAGTTAATAAATTTTAAAATTTGCTAAGTAAAACTAAGAATTTGAACTTTGAGGATAGTACATAGTTCCAACACCCTTAAGTATTTGTTTAGAATTCAAAAAATATATTTTTACTATGTGTGTACTGTGCACAGAAAAGCTCCATCAACCTCGATGTTAAGGCGAGAAGCTTGTCGTCCTTCAAACGATCCTTTTCCTCCATACAGAGCTGTGAAGATTCAACGAATTTTTTTAACATCTCCTTCAAAGTCGAGTCCTTATTGCAACGTTCTTGGACCAGTTTGTAGACATCTTCAGTGGAACTTGCTTCCTTTTTCCAAGTCATGAACCTCTCAGTCAAATTTAAAGTAAACGCAATATTCTGGGTCCTTATGTCCTCATATAAGGTTTCTCCTTTTGCATCACACATTTGCTTCAACTCACTTCTTTTCATGTTCATCCTCTCTAGAGTATTCTGCCGCACTGGCGGCATACTTCGAGATGTTACCGTCCCGAGGAGACCTGGAAAATTTATTTCTCATTTTATTAATTTCAATTTCTTAAGGCCGTGTATTACTTATCCGATCCCTACCTTACCGGCACTTTTTTCTCTTGCAAACTTCACTTCTAAAATGTATATAACAATTTGGACATGTCTAAGTTAAAGAAAATATGCTGAGATACGTTTATCTGGTCATAAATATTCATTAAAATAAACAAAATAATTTTTTTGTAAATAAACCTTTTCACGAACAAACCATAAGGCTTTAAATATAATTTTAGATCTTTTTGATTTTATATCTCAATAAATTTAGATTTACACAGCGAAAAATTTATAATATTTGTTAAGTAGGATCCAGAAATTAAATTTTTGGATAAAGTCCTACTTTTCACTTCCTAGGAAGTAAAAACTCCTTTTTAGTCCCTTTTAGGGAGAAAAAATAGAACTTTAGTTCCAGCTCACAGACGTGAAGAAAGGCTGAAATCATGCATGTTATAAAAAATATCGCATGTGCCATGAGAGAGACAGACACTGATGAAAAAAGTCCTTTCTTTCGCCCTTGGTGCATAATATACTGTTAAGGCTATATATCAGTTATCCGATCCCTACCTTACCGACATTTTTCTCTGCAACGTTACTTCTAAATTTATTGAGATGTCGAGTTAAACCAGAGATTAAACATTTGCAATTAATTAAAATAATTAAAGTGAATTCACTAAGGTACGTTTATCTGGTCTTAAATATTTAAGTAAATTTATAAAAAAAAAATTATTAAACTTTTCTTTATATTTTAATAAAAATGCAAGACCAGGTGAATGTTTATTAGTATATTTTCTTTAATTTTATAAATTTTCAATTCGATATCAATAAATTTAGAAGTAACGTTGCAGAGAAAAGTAATGTCGGTAAGGTAGGAATCGCATAACATACACATGGCCTTAAGACCACTGTTAACACTTACAGGATGAAAACACCAAGACAGTAATTTTTAACAAATTTTCCATTGTTTTTTTAGAAAATTTAAACTTTAAAAAGTACTAAGTTGGGAAAGTTTCACTTTGTAATGGAAGTTCAGTCGACAGATGCCGTTTAAACTAAATGGCGATTTAGAGGGGCTCTTTTATACATCAATATCACTGATTCACAAATTATAGCAATTTTCTTATTGTGACATAATTAAGGTCACTAAAATTGCTGGTGCATATCTAAGCGTAATGCAGATGACACTATAAATTTATATAAAAGTGACAACTTTCAAACAAGTTTATAATAACGTCATACGCATTTTTAGGGAACTTTTCTTACATCTAGATTTTATAAAAATTCAATTTCCTCATTTTACTTATGAAGTATTGAAACTAAGTTCTTTTTCTCTCCGTAGTGCAACTCACTTTTTAAATATAAATATGTGTACAGAGCGAAAAGTTATTTAATTATGTTACTTTTTGAGCACAATGAGTTTTGCAAATGAATTTTGAGCTTAGATCTCGAGAATTCCTCCTTTTAAGCAGAAATTATTCCAACTAAACATTTTTTTGCTCTATAGTCACACTTATATGTTTATAAAGAATATTTTTGTAGAGGTAAATGATTTATTTTTCTAATATTTTTTGTGTAAAATGAGGAAATTGAATTTTGTGGCTACAAAAAGATTCGAACGCCCTTAATTTAAAAAAGAATTTGAATGTAAATTTAGTATTTGGAGTGCGTAAATAAATTTTTGTTGATTGTACTCACAGCTTGTTAATATGCCTAATATTAATATCATATTAACAAATATGATTTTGATCATTTTTGGGGATATTTTTGCACTTTTAGAGAAAATATCTCCTGATCTCTCCGGTCTGATGGAGGTGAAGTGATGCACTGGGTTCGCTAAACATTCTTGCACGTGAATCTCTAATAGGAAGTCCATTATGTTATCAGTCGGGAAATAAATATGAACTCAACCTCGCCAAGCCGCTTCGGACCCTTAAATAACAAATCGAGGAAATAATAACTTTTTGGTAAACTTCCCAAACTAATTTCCAACAATTTAAAAGAATTTTAAGGAATTAAAGAATTAAAAAGAATTCAATTGTATTCTGAAATAGTCAAAAGAAATGGTTAAAAGCTAATGAAAAATACTTCAAAAGAACTTTATATAGTAAAGGGGAATTCAAAATAAGTAAGAAAATGCAAGAATTCGAAAGGACCGAAAAGAACTATAAATAATTTAAGGTGAATTCAAAAGAATTCGAAAGACTTCAAGTGATTTTAAGAGAATTCAAAAGAATTTAAAAGAATTCATGTGAATTATAGGAATTTAGAGAATTTTAAGGAATTAAATGATTAATAAGAATTCAAGAGAACTGCAAATATTAAATGGAACTGAAAGAATAGAAAAGTATTCAAAAGTATGGAAAGGAATTGTATGAATTTAAGTCGATTACAAAAGAATTGAAAATTAATTTAAAAGAATGTCATTATAATTCAAATGAATTCAACAAAATTCCGAGGAATTCAAAATAATTAAAGGAAACTTAAAAATGATTAAAAAGAATTTCAAAATAATTCAAGAAAATTCTAAAGAAGTCCACAGAATTGAAAAGGAATAAAAATAGCTCAAGAGACTTGAAGAGACTTCAAGAAAACTCAAAGTAATTCAAAAGAATTAAAAAAATTTTAAATAAGAAAGGTGAATTAAAATTAAGTAGAAAACACTGAAAAGAATTCAGAACGATGAAAAAAAGTTACAAATAATTTGAAATGAAGTAATAGAATTCAAAAGGATCGAAAAAGATTGTAAATAATTTTAGGCATATTCAAAAGTATTCAATAGATTTCAGAAGATTTCAAGAGAATTCTAATTAATTTAAGAGAAATTCAAAAGGATTCAAGAGAATTCAATAAAATTAAATAGAATTTAAAGGAATTCAACAGAATTTCAAAATAATGTAATCGAAATCTAAAGAAGTCAGACGAGTTAAAAAGGAATAAAAAGAATTGAAGCGACTTCAAGAGAATGCAAGAGAATTCAAAATAATACAAAAGAATTGAAGAAATTTAAATTGACTAAAAGAAAATAAACAAATTCTAAAGATTTTTGAAATGTAAAGGTGAATTCAAAATAAGTGAAAAGAACAGAAAAGAATTCGAAACAATGGTAGTGTATTGTAAATAATTTATGGCGTATTCAAAGGATTCAAAATAATTCCAAAGAATCCAAAATAATTCAAAAGAATTCATACAAACTTTAGAAATTTTAAAGGAATACAATAATATTCATGAGAATTCAAAAGAATTTGAATTGACTCATATTCTATTCTTAAATATTCAAAATGATGTAACAGAATTCAAAAGAATTGAAGTTATATGTGTTCAAAATAGTTCAGAACAATTCAAAGTAATTAAATGGAACTGAAAAAACGCAGAGGAATCAAATGAAAGGAAAAGAATTTAAGACGAAATAGACAGTATTCAAGGTGACTTTAAATTTATTTAAAATAATTGAAAATAATTCAGAATTATTCATTCACATTGAAATTAATTCAATTGGAAAAAATATAATTTTAAAGGATCCAAGAGAAATGAAAAAAAAGTTCACTGCGAAGTCAAAAGAATTAAAATATTTTTAAAAGGATCCAAAAAATTTACGGACCAATTACAATGCATATAAATGTAAATTGAATTTAAGTGAATGCAAAGGAATTGAACAAAATTAATGACTTATACAAAATTATTTAAGAAAAAATCAAAAGAACATATAAAAATTTCATGTAATACCATAGCTTCAAAACAATTTTAAAAATTTCAAAGATTGGAAAGGAATTTAATAGAATTTAATAGAATTGAGATTAATGTCAAAGAAAAAGAAAAACAATTTAGAAGAATTGAAAAGTATTCAAGCGATTTTAAAGGAAATAAAACAAATTTAAAATAGTTCACAAGATAAGGTTCGGTAAACATGGTAAGGATCTTCTGTAATAAAACATTTGAATTTACAGCGATCTGTTATACACCGTTACCGACTGTGTATAACAGGTGGCGCCACTTTCTACTCAAT
>JAUEJJ010000003.1:647656-657841 GCA_032164275.1 Synergus coniferae
GCGCCACCACTCGGCGTCCGTCAACTCTCATGACAAATATTTTCTACAGGCCTCTACAGAAGTACCACGGGGCTGGTTGCCACTTACAGAGCAGCCTATGGCTTCTCCCCTCTATTGTAATATCTCTATGGTCTATAGATAGCAATTTAAGCAGTTAATTGACGAGTCACAAAAGTAACTACTTCGCGTTCCATATAGCCAAGCTTATTTTCGTAATCTAAATGTAAAAGGTATAAATGAGAATTTTATATTTTTATTAAGGATTTATAACAATTTTTGAAATAAATATTTGAGACACTGAATATCGGTTGAATATCGGTTGTTAACCGTTTTCTATAATATATTGTTCCTTCCAACCTCTAAAGAAATCTAATCACGTTAATAAAAAATTCAAAACTTCTAGTATTTATTGGTAATTTTCTTTTACTAGTATGATTATTAATAAGTTGAAAATTGAAAAAAATTATGAAGTGCAACACTACTTATTAATACTTTTCTTACGAAATATGATATTATATATAAAAAAATGTTGGTAAATTAAGGTTAATTCAACGTAGAATTCAATTATCTTGTTGATTCTTAACCAACATATATTTTTTAAACTTTTTCTATTTTGTAGTATACTATATTACTTAGTAATTCAGCAACAGGCTACCTGCCGCTGAGAAGGCTTAGTCCTTGCCCGATCTTGCTTGGGTTATTGGCTTATTGCGGATTGCGGACCGTCTTTTTCAGATTCTTTTTTCGCATATACCCTTTTTTGCCGAAAATATTCTTGTGCTGATTGGCTGTCAAAAATTTTTTTTCATTGGAAAATTCCACCCTTGGAGGCGTGCTTATCATACTTATTCTGTCTCTCTCGCACACTCAGCTCGGAGTTTCTACGAGTGTACACAGTACACACTACACAGCCCTCGTGATTTGACTGATTTGAGCATTGAGCTACGATTTGAGTGTGGCGTCCAAAATAGCATGAAATAGCAGCGCTAAACGAACAGCTAATCATAATTGATCATTTTTAGAATTCTGACTTTTTATAGATATTCTGTGACTTATGAATTTCTTAAATTCTAAAACCTATGCGTAAAGTTTGTAAAAACTTGTGCCTGCGTATGTGACTGCTAAATTACTCTTAATTGTTTTGATCATATCAAAGATCTCATATGTATTATAAAAAATATATACCTTTTGTATTTCTTCTATTTTTTGTGTTTTTTACTTATTTATTTATTCATATTTTATAATCATGTATAATATAATAATTTATAATTATTTTATTTTATTTATTATTATTTAACTGTCATTAACTTTGAATTAATATTAATTTGCGAAACTTTGAAATGAGGTCAGGTTAGGTTGGCTAAGGGGGGAAGTATCGATAAATATCGATATTATCGATACTTTTTCCAGAAATATCGATATATATATATATATCGATACGCTTTTTTAACGATATTTCCCATCCCTACTTCCTATAAACTCAGAGTTGGTAAATTATTGGTAATTGTGGTAATTCTCTAAATATAATTTTTTTTTTCTTTATACAAACCATTAAAATAAAAAAATTATTAATGTTCAGTAACCAAATGACATATTTTAAGCAGTCATCGAAGTGAAATTTATGTGTAAATATCTTAAAAAATGATAACTTCTAAAAATAGTAGACGACAATAACACCATAGTGGCATAGTGCAATCGTAGAGTGCAATCTGTTTTCACCGTAGAGGGAAGTTACAGTCTGTTGAGTGTATTTGCTGATCATTTTGAAGTTTGAGCGTGGATGTGGAAAGCTTTGACCAAAGCAAACCCAAAGTCAAGCTCGGTTGCCACCTGTCTCTGTGTGGCATATCTTGTCTCTTTCTAGCGAAGCTGATTGGTGAAGATCAATCTCGACCATTTTGGATCATATAATCTAGATAGATCTCAACCAATCGGCTTCGCTAGAAAGGGACAAGATGTCTCACACCGTCAACTTCTCTCTCAGACGCATTATTTCACTTTTTTCCACAGCGTAAAGCGGTCCATTTCTATGTCGATACGTATTACGTACGTAATTTACATAATTTACGTAAACTACATAAGGTATATTACGTACGCAACCCTGTTTGGTAAGTTGGTAATATCGTAGAGGGAAGGTAATATAGGTAATATAATAATATTGGTTATATTCTCATTCTCGTTACCATTCTCAAGGTAATATTTCCACTTTGGAACTCTAGGACCTAGGGTGTCAATTTGTCAAAAGATTGAAAATGTCAAAAGATTAAAAAAATTTCAAAAATTAGATTATCAAAATAAGAATTATCGTGTTATATAAATTTTCTCAACTTCTCTTTATATGTAAGTCTAACATTTTTTAACCAAAGATATTTTTTTATCAAATTACTTTGATCATTGATTTGACATTTCCGGTGAAGTGGAAAATTGAACATAACCTAACTTGTTTTAAGTTTATAATATTTTTAACATTTTTAGTGATTTTTATTGAGAAACTAACTTTCTTTGATTTTGCTATTGTTTTATTTACTTTGTTTTTTAAATAAAAATCATTCTCTACAATAAAATTTTCCAATTTTAATTTAGGATATATACAAAAATTTGTTAAAATGATTTTAGCACTCATTTTTTAAATTTTTATTTAAGACCTGTGAACCTCGAAGTAACGTATTTTTGGCTTTTAAAAATATAAGGATTACAAAGTTTAGCTTAAGTTTTTCAAGACAAAAGATATATTATTATTGAACTTAAAATTACTGTTTTTAATTTGTAAATATTTATAAATTGAGAATTTATATACCAGTAAATATTATATTGTTGTTGTTTTTCTATTTCCAGTGGGCACAAAATTTGAGGATGTTTTTACGACATTGTTACGAAATCTCTACGACATGCTATGTCCATGTTGTTAAGATGTCTTTGCGATGTCTTTAGGATGTCGTGAAAATATCTTAACAATGTCGTAAAGACATCGCCAATTTTTTTCCCCTGGGATGTAGAAAATTACAAAAAAAAAAAAACTGAAATTTGAATGTTTTTGGGTTTATATGTCTATAAAAAGAAACATTGTTCAATTTTAATGCTTTTCACATAAAATGAAGAATTAAAAACCAAAATTAGATCGCTTTATTTTACGCATAAAGAATGAAATTATATAGAACGTCTTTTTCACTCCATATCCATATTTTTATTTTAAAATTGAATACCACTGCAGAATAAACTAGCTGTGAATTCGATCTCGGGTGTTCTATTTAATTATATTTATATTTTTTGTGCTCACTTTTGAGCACTTTGTTTCCTCATTATGATGAAGATGCAAATGCATTTGCTGCCTCATAGAGG
The DNA here is from genome assembly GCA_032164275.1 of Synergus coniferae. Lineage (NCBI taxonomy): Eukaryota > Metazoa > Arthropoda > Insecta > Hymenoptera > Cynipidae > Synergus > Synergus coniferae. The sequence continues at coordinate 650,996 of JAUEJJ010000003.1, forward strand.
AAGCATTAACGATTTTCTTAAATATTAAAAAATATATTTAATTCTTTTTTCTCGAAGCAAAGATTCTTTCGATGTAATCATTCATATTTTTAAATAAAATGTGTTAATATTGGATTACATGATTTTTCACGATACAAAAAACCTTTTACATTCTTACATTAGCTTTGAATTTTGGTTATGTGAAAGCATAGATAAAAACGAAATTTGTCAAAATTGAAATTATTCTTAACTTTCTTGTTTTTCAATAAAATGCATTAACCATATAGGTCAGTTGATTCGTCTCGACACAAGGAATTAATCTAAAAGTCTAACAAGAGTTGTCGTGTTTAAAATGTAAAATGTTTATCTAACTTGCTATTTTAAAATGAAATCAGATAATCTTGAACTTGGTATTTATTTTACAGCATTTTTAGAAATTTTTCACATTCTTTGGAAATAAGTAGATCTTGAGAAAGCAATGTCAGATGAATAATTTAACCAAAGGGAAGTTTGCGGCGTAGAAAACAGGGTAAGTTTCTTAAAATATCTAAATTGTTTTAGAAATATCAAAATAAAGTTTTATTTTCAGTGTTAGTTTCAATGAATTTTTTTAACAATAGAAATTTAAATCTTTTCAAATTCGTTTAAATCTACATAAAAACTTGAATTTCCTTAAAAATTCATAGAAGTTCTTTTAATTCCTGAGATCCGTTGAAATATTTAGAAATATTAAATCCAAGGAAACTTCCTGAAATCCATACTATGTTATTTTAAAAATTTTGTTTTAATTTTCATTATTATTTAAAGATTCCTTAAAATATTTTAAAATCACATAAAAAATCTTTTAAAATCTGGTGACCTTCAAAAAATTTAATAATCATATGAAATTTCCATGAAGTATTTTGAAGTCTTGTGATATATATTTTGAAATCCTCTAGAATCCTTTGAAATAATCAAAATCTTTAGAATTTTCGTTATACTGCAATAAAATCATTGAAACCTTTATAATTCCCGTAAAATCTTCGAAATCCCATTAAATACCAGGAAATGAACATTTTTTTTGCAATTTCGTGAAATATTTTGAAACCTGTAGATAAATCCCATGTAATCTTATAAAATCTCTTGGCATCCATTGAAATACTTAAAAATTTTCTGAAATCTTTTTAAATCACATAAAATATTTTTGCAATCTTTGAAATTCCATAAAGTCTTTAGAAATTTAATGAAATCTGGATAAACCCTTCAAAAGCTTTGAAATATTAAAAAGTCATAGAAATCCGGTAGATGTTTTAAAAAAACCTTTTACTCCCAGTAAAACTCTATCCTTTTTATTTTCAGGATCAGGATCGGAACCCAGCTACTCAAAATGTCAGAAGACACTCGAGAGCCGGTAGCCGCCGCTCCTCAACTTCCCCCGAACCCCACCTCCGAGTCGAATTCCTCTCGAGTCGGTGAGCAAGCAAGTCGCCAAAGCAACCAACGTCGAATACAGCAACGGAAGCAGCAAGTCTTCGCCTGGCCCCAGTCAAAGAAATTGATCAAACTCGCCAACTACTGTGCCTGCCAAGAAGAAGGCTGCAAGTGCATTGGGTGGCGAGTTAACCAACCTGTCATTAAATCCCCAAAAACTGATTCCTCCGTCGTCAACGTCGCCACTTTTTCCGACCCATGTCGCTCTTGCTCTCATCCTCTTGAAAAACATGTCTCCCATCTTCTTCAAGAAAATGACGAAGAAATAAACAAACTTCTCGGCATGGTTGTCGATGTCGACAACATTTTCATGAGCATGCATAGCGAGAAAGACCCGGACACTAAAAAGGTCTATTATTACCTCTGTAAACTTCTCCGGAAGGCGATTCTCTCGAGAAGCAAGCCTGCCATCGAGGGACCTTTGGGTCAACCTCCCTTCGAGCGAACCAGCATCGAGAAAGCCGTTATAAACTTTGTCATCCTGAAGTTTGGTCACTTGTCTCAACAGGAATGGCAGGTGATTATAGATCTAATGAAAGAAAAAGTGCTTGCAATAATTAAATATATTAGGTGTATAACTTAATTGGCTCCAAATTGTATTTTTTTTTTTTAATTTTCGAAATGTCATAAGTCTGGCAATTATCTTTTTTTCGAAAAAAGTCATAAGGATAAATTGTTCTATTGTGTTTGTACTACGAGCATCCATACATAAAGTTTGTAAATTAAAAAAAAAAGTGGTTTCAAAAATGTTCAAAATGCTCCAACTTTTTGAATTTTTATCCAAAATGGCTGGCTAACGAATTTGACCTTCATTTTAGGACACTAAAAGAGTATAGCAAAGGCCAATCCAATTGGTCAAGTTTTCGAAAGTTATCGTGCACACAAACTAAAAATCTACAGACAGACACACCCACAAACAGACAGACACATTCTTAAAAACATGTTTTTTGGATTCAAGGGGTCTCAAAACGTGGACATTTGACAAAAACGGGGGGGGGGTCAAATTTTACACAAATCTAATACATTCTTTCTGATGAGAATGTAAAAGGTTTTCTGATTATAAAGTCATCAACGAATTTTCATACATCATTCAATGTTTGGAAATGGGCTCCTGCGAAGGTGAGCTGCTTCCTACGTGTACTCTACGAAAAAAAAAAAAAAGGAGAAACTGAGTTACTAACCCAATATTTCATTGAAATGTTTCAAAATTTTATTGTAAAGCATTATTTTTCAATTCGCTCAACTTTAAAAGGCATGTTCTTCGATTTTTTGCATTCTCATCTAATGAAAAGGTATTGGTTTTGTGTAAAAAATGACTCGTTTATTTCATAAAATCTCGACGTTTCAAGACCCCCTGAGTGCGAAAAAAAATGTTTTTTACGGCCGTGTCCGTCTGTCTATCGTCGTCGTTGTCGTCATCGTCGTCGTCGTTCCCTGTGTCCAGCATAACTTCAGAATGACTGGTTAGATCCTATTGCGCTTTGGTACACTTTTTTAGGGACTTTCCAGAAAGATCCCCTCCATTACCCATCTATTTTTGACCAACGGTTCTGGTTTTATCCATGACAACTGGTTTTGCGAATTTCATAAAATCTATTTTCCGGCTAAACTATGCAAGATACGACAAAATGTCAGAAAGCCAAAAATATTCAGCTGAACGAGTTTTACAAGTTTTGTAACGAAATTTTTTTGATAGGACATGTACTTATAATTTTATTGATAAGAAGCGTTATTAAATAGCAAAAAATATAAATTTACGGCCACGTGATGGAAAATTCGAAAAAATGTTGCAAGGCAAAGTTATAGGTCTAAAGAAACCTACAAGTTTCATGTAGAACATTTTTTTATAGGACACTTAGTTTTGCTTTAATCGCGAAAATTCATATTAATCTTCAGAAAATATCCAAAAACACGTCTTGGATAATAAATATTTGTGAATTAAAACTCGTGAAAAATCTTATCTTATAATACTTCGAAAAATAGGGTAGGTACAAAAGAAATTTGGGAAAAACTCAAAAATAAATGTTTTATCTATATGCAGACAATTAAAACGAGAAAAATTTCAATTTTATGGTTGAACGATGACAAATACGGAAAAATTTTGCAAGGAAAAGTTGTAGATCTAAAAAATACTTACAAGTTTCATATGAGACATTTTTTTATGGAACACTTAGTTTTGGTTTTAATCGCGAAAAATATTGTTAAAAAATAAAAAATTTAATTTGAACGCGAAAAAATTGCGCGTAATAGATGTGCTTAAACTTGTTAACTATTTATTTGCATCTATTATAATATAATATGGTGTACAGGGCCGAGTGCGAAGCGCGACGTGTTATGAATGTACCCGCGAAGCGGGCAGATTTTTTTTGTATTTTTGGAAAATGTCCCCCTACCCAATAGTATTATAGTTAATCGACAAATTTATTAACCGAGGATTTGACGCTCCAAGGCAATTTTCAAATGCACAACTGTAGGTTTTTTTATTATTTTAAATCATTCAAAAATATCTAGAATTAGTAAGTATTACTCCTTTATACATACCCAGAATTATTCTAGGTAGTTATATTTTAGAGTAAACGAACATATTCGCCTACCCTATATTCATGAAAACAATTGAAGAACATGCCTTTTTAAGTTGTGGCAGTTGAGAAATAATCCGCCGTATGTTTTATGAAATATTTGACGAACCTGTGTTACGTATGGGTTAACGTTTGCAGGATTGTTTTTAACATTTAATTTAACAATCTAGAGTAAAAGTCTCAATTCCTGACCACGTTTAAAATTGTACGTCCTAATAGATAAAACTACTTAAAATCTTTTAAAATTCGTTTAAATCCATAAAAATACTTGAATTCTAAAAAAAATTTATCATTCATAAAAACTCATTAAAATCCTTAAAAAACTTAGGTATATGTACTAATGAAATTGAATATTCTTTGAAATTCACAACATCTTTTCAAATTTCTTAAGAATTTATTTAAATTTTTAAAATCCTCAAAATTCATTTCAATTTCATAAAATATATTAAAACTTTTTAAAATGCATCAAAAATTTTCTTTGCAAATCTTCAAACTGTAAAAATACGTTTAAACTCACTGAAATCTCATTAAATTTTTTGAAATTGATGAAAAATTAAAATATATCAAATTTGACATGAAATATTTGATCAGAAGAAAATTTAATGACATTTTCAATTTGTACAGGTCATGCACGATTTGGCGAAGATGTTCCTCCACTGTCTCAACCATTGGAATTTCGAAACCCCAAGTGCGCTGCGCAATACAATTCCTCCTGACGAGGCCCCGGCTTATAAAATCAACTACACCCGGTGGTTAGTCTTCTGCCAGGTTCCTGCATTCTGCGACTCTCTACCGCATTACGACACGACGAGGGTTTTCGGTAGGACTCTTCTTCGAGCTGTTTTCAAGTCAGTCTGCAGACAACTAATGGACAAGTGCCACAGCGAAAGGGACAGAATGTCGCCAGAGAAGAAGGTTTTCGTCTTTACCCACTTCCCCAGGTTTCTGTCGATGCTGGAGGAGGAACTCTACTCGGAGAGCTCGCTGATCTGGAGTCCAGATTTCAATCAGGCTCCACCTTCGCACTTGCAGAGTCTGGATGAAGACCAGTCGCGAGGAGAGTTTGAGAGACTTTACACCTCGGGAGAAAGCTTGAAAAGGTCTTTGGATAAAAGAGGAGAGATGAGAATTGATGCGAAAAAGAAACGGAATGAGGAGCCTTTCGAGGACCTTTCAAGTGACATAATTGCTGAGATTGTAGCGAGGATCGACGACCCGAACTATATGTGTGGACCCGATGCTGTCTTCTCGACAAACGTTCCGAGGGATGAGACAGCGAAGATGGAAGAGAGCAGAAAAGTGATCGAGTTTCATGTGGTTGGGAATAGTTTGACTCAACCTGTTTCGAAACAAACGATGCTCTGGTTGATTGGACTGCATAATGTTTTCTGCCAACAGCTTCCGAAAATGCCAAAGGAATATATTTCGCAGTTTGTCTTTGATCCGAAGCACAAGACTCTCGCTTTAATTAAAAGTGGGAGACCCATTGGGGGAATTTGCTTTAGGACTTTTCCTTCTCAGGGATTTACGGAGATTGTCTTCTGTGCTGTGACGAGCCAAGAACAGGTGAAAGGATATGGAACCCATTTAATGAACATGTTAAAGGATTATCATATTAGGAAAAACATTCTTCACTTTCTGACCTTTGCGGATAAATATGCGATTGGGTATTTTAAGAAACAGGGATTTAGCAAGAACATTAAGCTACCGAGGTTGGTTTATCAGGGGTATATTAAGGATTATGAGGATGCAACTCTGATGCACTGTGAACTTAATCCGAAAATTGTTTACACGGAGTTCTCGGCAGTGATTAGGATGCAAAAGGATATTATTAAGAAGCTGATTCAGCAGAAACATCAAGAGATTCAGAAAATTCATCCAGGGTTGACTTGCTTCAAGGAGGGAGTTCGAGGAATTCCTGTGGAGGCGATTCCAGGTGATTTATTTTGTCATTTTTGTTTTATCAAATCACTTAAAATCTCTTGATAGGTTTTAAAATCAATTTTTAAGATCAAACGTAATAAAATTTTTTTTTTAAATGATTGATAAAAAGATCAAGGAAAATAAAAAATTCATTTCATTAACTGTTGTCCATCAAGAAATATTTTTTTAATAAGCGAGATAAATATTATTTGATTGGTAATTGACCGGAAAATGGCCGGGAATGTTTATTTTCTAATCAAATTGGCCACTCTTTTAGTTTACCTTTCTTCATTTTTAATCTTATCAAAATATGATTCCAGGAATTTGTGAAACTGGTTGGAAGAGTTACGGCCAAACAAGAACGAGAGGCATCGCTAAAACTGTTCAAGGTCAAGAACCAGTTGAAGCTTGTTTGGACGTCAAAAATTCTTTGTACAACGGACTGAAAGAAGTTCTTAACAGTGTCAAAAAACAAAGCACCGCCTGGCCATTTTTGAAACCAGTTGATAAAGATGAAGTTCCCGATTATTACGACCACATAAAATATCCAATGGATCTGAAAACTATGACTGATCGATTGAAAGACGGATATTACGTTAGTCGAAGACTTTTCATCGCAGACATGACGCGAATCTTCACAAATTGCAGGTTTTATAATAGTAGAGAGACTGAATATTTTAGATGTGCAAATACCTTGGAAAAATACTTTCAAACAAAAATGAAAGAAATTGGACTTTGGGATAAGTAGCTTGATAGTAGATAAGTAACTAGATGTTAGCTTAAAACTTCATTAATATGCGGTTAAACACACTATTTTAAACCATAGAGATATTACAGATAGAGTAGACAAGCCATAGGCTGCTCTGTAAGTGGCAACGTCAGTCTCGAAACTCAG
>JAUEJJ010000003.1:657941-670369 GCA_032164275.1 Synergus coniferae
ATCGGGCTGAAGCGCAGCTGCGCCATCAGTCGGGATTACCAGGTACTACCAAGTGGGGGTCATATATTTACGGCCATTTTTGAAAGAGTCGGATAGGGCTGTCCGCAACTATAGTATAAGCAATATGGCTGCGCCCTATATTTTGATAGCTCTGAGGCATGTACATAAGTAATGCAAGCTTTACATATGGGAACATAGCCCAATTACAGTTTTGGAGAGTGACAAAAGTTCTAAAGTGAAGACTATTAAAAGGGTTCGGACAGTGTAACCTTTTATGACTCTACAATAGGTCTGTGACTCTGGAATGCTAAGCAGGAAAGTGACAACTGAAAATATAATAAATAGTGACAGAACATCAAATAGCTTACTCCTAGATCAAATGAAACAAATCGATGAACAATAGTACTGAAATTTTTTAAATACACTTATCCGTCCATACTCTCTCTCATTCCTTAATTTCTAATCTGAGTTCTTGCTGGCTGTCTTTTATTCACGTAAATAAATCAATCTGGGAAGAGGATCGTTAACGTGATGCAAGTCACCACGTTACAACACCCCCCAAGACTGACAATGATGGGTTAAAGAGCCAGCAGGCGTCAGCAATCGGATCTCCCAGTAAGCTAATGTTAAAATATTTTTTCATCTTCGTTTAGTTCACGTAGCTAAATTCTGACCTTATTATTTGAAAACCAGCATATCGCTAAGAAATGTATTCATTACGCATGACAAAAGATGAGTATAACGATGACATAGTAACATAAGAATTAGGCAGGACAATACAAAATGGTCACAAAAGGTAGACATGCTCTACATTCGATGAAATGGAAACAAACTAGTAACAACTAGAGAAAACTGGGTAACAGGTGTAGGTTTGGATTGACTAAACTAGATTTTGTGCTTTTTCTCCGAAACCATGACACAAATAATAACAAAATTTTCTCAAAATATTCCAAAAGTTACTCTATTACAGGATATGGCAAAGGTTCCTCAGCCTCTAAAAAAATACATACTGCGGGATATGATACGAACAATCCATGATACGGACTAGAAGCCAGGAGAAACTATTGGATTAAACAAGAGCAAAACTAGATCGTGACTCGAATTTAAATTTAACGAACGAATTGTTACGTGCCAGCCTCCAGGAAATATTTTATTTTATTTATTTTAAGCGACGTAAATAATTTTTCATTTTAAAACTTATGAATTCGTAAATTATAAATTCGACATGATTTCCCAATAAGGTCGACAACACGCTAAAGTATTTTCTTGACGCAACCGGCTAACGTAACCTGAGCCGTCCACATGACAACTCAAACGAACTCAATGAATATGCTCTTAAAATAATCAAGCAATTTTATTCTTAGATGTTCTAATATTTTATTCTGGCGTATTATTTATATATATATAATTCTTTCTCTCAAAACTAATTACTTAGAGAACATAAAAATCAAAACACGACTCCACGTGGAATGAGCGAATCATGAATGGGAACGCATGAAAACAATGACTCATTATATCAAACACGTGTACCTACGCTACGCCTCTTTCACATGATCTCTACTGTTAACTGTTAAGACGGGCGACCATACTTTTTAGCGTAAGATTGCAACCATGCCGACGCGCTGTCAGCTGTTTCTTTCCTCTCATGTCCTCCACGCAACCTTTAGTTCTCAGATTCATCCTTTCTGTATGTTCCAGCTGAGAATTCCTGACTTACATTACTATCAATAAAATAATGCTCCAGAAATTTAATTCAAATGCTAATATTTTTCCTTAAGTTCTATGTAATAAATATTCAATTGAATTGAAAAATAGAACTAGCAATATTAATTCTCTGAATATTGCGAATTGCTATAACTACAATATCGTTCAGTATATTGCAATCCGTTACAATTTCATAATTCGTAAAAACTTCCAACTATATTTTATGAAGCAATGAACCGTTGAAATCGCATTCAAATGCAAACTCAACAAATCCCTACATGTGAGCACACGAGTAAGTTAGACCCAAGTCTATCAACCTGAAAATTCGGACTCCTCAATAATTTCCCACCTCACCTGTCAAAAGCGCTCTAATTAAGGAATCATAAAAACCATGCAATCAGTCACCTTTCCGCAGTTCGACGAGCTTCTCCTCCGGATTAAGAAGTCTCAGGATTAAAAGTTATCTTAAAACTCGACGCCCGTCTCGTTAGTAAAAAGATCGAGTGCCGCAGTATCAAGGGTAGCTCCTTATATCTGTCCGCTAATTTCGGGTAAGCCGCTAGTTTCGCGCCAGCAAATTAAATCGGGGATATGGATACGAAAAAAGACGTGCCAAGATTCTGTGGCTGTTCCGGTCAAGTGTAGGAGACGTAAAACTCCACCAAAATTAATCCGCTTAGGGAAGAAATCCTTCGGGACTAATTAAATACCCAGGCCGGCGAAAGGTCTGTTCGTTATAACGATATTTACCCCCCGAAAGATTTTAAGCTGCCAAGAAGCGTCGCGTCGGTATTCATTTCGCGAAAATTCGATACTCGATGTGTTGGCGATAGCAGTACCAAAAAGGTGCGCATTAGAGTCATCGAAACTTGAGACATGTTGTCTTCGACTCCTTCTGCCCACAGTGCCAATAGATGTTTCCCCTTAAGACAGGAGTGAAGTGTTGGCGTATAGCAGCACCAAAAGGGTGCGCACTTCCCTTGACGAATTCGGCCTTTCAAATCAGAATCTCCTTCCGAGATTCCCTAAAAACTAACGCAAGGGCTTTTGATTCACACTCGAATCTCAAAACGAGTGGGAATCAAAAATCTTAACATTGAGCACCGAGCTCACGAGAACATTTTCTGGGAAGGGCGTTAGTATCGCCTTCGTGCCTTCCGGTTTAAAGCCATCAGTGTCAATTTTCGCGTGATTTCAGTGACAGTTCGCTGAACGTGGGAGCGGAAAATATTGTTCGTGCAACCGCAAAAGTGCAATGTGTGTGACAGGCTTTTCAGGACTAGAGTTGTCATTCTATACAACGACCGTTCTTACTACAGCCGAATAGGGAAAAACCGGACATGTCTAGAGCTACTCCGCTTCCTTCCTAGTGGTAGAATAAGGAATTAAGGAATAATTCTGTTATGTATCACACTCTTCTCTATACCCATGTTAGAATGTTAAGTTAATCTCAACTTCCTCTCCTCTAAACAGTGCGATCAACATTTTTGTAATTTCCTTTGGGAACCAAAAACTGTTAAATCTGGAGGTTCAGAATATATTCTTGATTTCTCTTTATTGTAATCTCTATGTAACCAATTATTTTTCCCTCTCATAAATATGCGCAAATTATCCTAACCAGGACAGGAGATTACTTATCCCGCAAAACAATTCGGGACTCGGATTTTTATTTTCAAACTGTCGAGTCTCTCTTTTTTGTAACTCTCCGACCAGCCTACTAAAAATTGAGTTTTCTTTCCTGACCTTACTTTCTTTGTAAGTTCAATTTTTTTTTGGTTCGTTACAGAATTAACTCTACACTATACAACCTATAGGTAAACTGTACATCGCTAATTCTAGACTATAAAACGCTAATCCTAGACTGTACAAGGATAACACTAAAGAATAAATAGATAAACAGATGAACGATCTAACGGAAACAACGAACTAATCAAGAGATTTCTCAGATTACGCAGATGAAATGCTATACGTTATTGCGAGTTTGGCTTCAGAGTCTATTACTTCGGCGGAGGCCTTCACTCTCTTGTGGCAGATTGGTTTCGGCTTGAACGTAGCCTTTAGGGCGGTTCCCTTTTCCTCTTGGTCGACCCGAACCTTTTTGTCTGACGAGACGAGCAATTGGAATTTGGCACTACGTGGTCTACATCTACCTCTTCTGAAGGTGGGAAGCTTATTTCCCTCTTCTTCTGCACTTACAGGTGAGGAGCTCTTCTCAACAACACGATCACTACTATTATCGAAAGATGGTAATGAAGTATGTGCTTCATATTCGGGTTGGAAGGAAAGTTCTTTATTAGCAAGTTCGGGATCCACAGACCAATATTATTTTAGATCCTTTACATGAGCCTTCCCGATTATTCCAGACTCATCTTGGATCTCATAAACTACTGGTGAAATCACTTTGATTACTTTATATGGATCCGCATACTTAGGAGACAATTTCCTTGTAATATAGTCGATTGCAGAAGATAGAATATGAGTACGACGCCAAACTTTATCCCCTACTCTCTAACGAATATTACGTCGATGGCGATTGTAGTATTTCGCTTGCTTATCAGACGTTAAATCTAGTAGATTATACACAAATAAATCTCTGAGAGCATATAATCTCTTAATTCGATCTTCTCATTCTTCGACTGCTAAAGGTACAATTTCGCGAATTCCTTCTTCCTGTTTTCGCAAAGTTTTTGCCATTCTAGGCTCTCTACCAAAGTTTAGGAGCGCTGGCGATACGCGAGTAGAACTATCACTCTCTTCCCCATGAAACCGATTGGACTTGCTTGTTCGACCTTCATCTTCTGGCAGACTTTACATCAGCGAACATAGTCTGCTACATCCTTAAATATTCCGGGCCAATAATAAAGCAATGTCAGACGCTAGAAGGTCTTATCTACACCGAGATGACCTGATGTCGTTGTGTCATGTGCTTCAAGCATAGCTTTACTTTGGAGTTCAAAGGGCAGTATTAATTTCCATGTCTCTAAGTCTGGCAGCAAGGGATCTGTAAGATGATCTGGACGATGACAATATAATATTCCGTCTTCCATTTCCCAACTGATGTGGCATTCCTTCAAGTAATTTAGTTCTTCTAGTATACCAAAGGTCTTCTGTCTTCTCTATGGAATTTACCATCTCTACATCTGCCTCATACATTCTGGATAATACATCTGGAACATGATAAAGTGCACCTTTCCGCAGTGCCGGATTTACCCTAAATGCCGCCTTAGGCAACTGAAAAAGTGCCGCCCTCCTTCAAACTTTTTTCCCGCATCCTCCTGCTAAAAAAAAAAGGTCGTCACTTTCTCTTGCCATTTTTTCACATTCTCTAACAAATTTTTACATTTTTAGTGCCATTGCAAATAGTAATAATAGGGTCCTAAAACTTACATACCATTGTTTTCATATTGTTCAACAGCTTTTATTAGGATTACAAGTACGATAAAGAAAGGTTCTCACTTTTACATGCACGTTAAAAGGCGATATTTATAACAACACTTTTCGTATTTTTTGTTCGGCAAATTCCTTGATAATTTTATCGTAATCTAGTTTTCGCAAGAAAGATGATTCGATATAGAGAATAGCAAGAGAATTTAATCTGTCTTGTTCCATACTCGACCGCAAGTAGTTCTTTACTCTGCTTAATGCCGAAAACAAGCATTCGCCTGTGCAATTTGCGGCGATTATTTACAAATCCATGCGCAGTGCTATGTTGAAATTGGGATAGACAACCGTAAGCCCTTTTTCTGACAACATAGCGGACAGATTAGTTGCCGAAATTTTGTCAATTCTCAATGTCTTTAAGTTTGCGCTTAGATGAAGACATTCGAACTTCAATTCCAAAGAAGGGAAATGAGGCAATTGTCAAGGCTGCTGAGAGAATTGTGAAGACCTAAGGCTTCTTGGCGAGTGTCAGGTTTCTGACATTCATCGTTCGCAATATGAGACAAGTCATTCAAAATTTCATTCCAGGATTGACATACACTTTTGCATGCATCAGCTTGATCAGATATTCTAGTTTTCCATAGATTTTTCACGACAGAAGATTGAGGCTTCAGATTAGCTAATAGAATTTCCCACCTATGCGTTGATGATGAGAAAAAGTTGTAAAGCTGCTGCAGAATAGCGAAGAAAACTACTACCATTGATGAACTTTTGACAGTATTTGTTCCAACAAGATTCAGCGAATGTGGGTCACATGGAATGTAAACAGCCAGAGGATTCAACTCCAAAATTCTCGCTTGAAGTCCTAAATACATATAATCCTGACATGTTGCACGCATTGTCATATGACTGACCACGGCAGTTTTTTGCATTGAGGTTGTATTCAGCTATGACATCTAAAATGGTAGTAAGCATATCTTCTCCTTTGTGACCACAATTTGGAATGAATTTAAGGAAGTGTTCATCTGGTAAACCGTTTTCAGATACATATCTTATTAAAAACATTAATTGGTCAGAATCAGCTACATCCGGAGTTGAATCTACGCTAATTGAAAAGTATTTAGCTAGCTTAAATTTATTTACTATTTCATAAACTACGTTGTTTCCAATAATGTGAATAAACTCTTCACAAACAAAAGATGAAAGATACGACATTGTTCCACTACCTTTGTTCCCATGAAGCTTGATATAGAAAAGAATAGAAAAGGGTCAAATTCAGCTATCAGTTCTAAAGCCATTACATAATTTCCAGAACGTAGAGAGCCAAATTTGTCTTCAGTGCCTCTAAATTGTAATCCACGAGTTGCTAAATGTTTCACGGCTGCCACTACACGTTTCAACACATTCCTCTAATAATAGATGTCTTTCTCAGTTTCATAAATTAAAGCCTCATTGATTCGTTGATTTATGCTTTTTCTACTCAAAATCGACGTAATACTGTCTTTATGCTCTGTTTGATGTTCATGTTGTATTACACAGTCCTGGGCGTTTTTCCAATCATTATATCCAGTAGTAAATAAATTTAACTTGAACATATATCTCACTACATTATGTGTATACTGACGCTTTGACTTTGAAAAATCAGCATCCATATGTTGGTTGAAACCGAGCTTAATTAAATATTCCACTATAGCATAGTTGATTATCCATTTAGCTGGGTCTTCACTGTAGCTTGGATTTTTTAAATTAAATTCTTGGTACCCCGGTGAAATATTATGAGAATATTGATTATAGGGATATTCGGAATTATCATTTGGAAGAAGGAAGAACTCTTGACCTCTATCTTGCGCAAAGTTATCAGGGCCAGCAAAGCTACTCAAAATAGGATTTTCAGGATTTTGTGATGGAGCGATTTCGGGATAATCTGCTAAAAATAGAGAAGCAAAAATTAAATCTGACAGATAAATTTAAACCTCATTTGATTGATGTATTTATATAATAATAGCTAAAATCTGAACCATGACAATTAATGACATATATTTCAAATTTTGGTTTATTAAAAATAGCTTTCTTTTTTAAGTTTCCAATTTTACATTTTTTAGTTTACACGTATTTGAATAAAAATATTTTCATACATATTTATCAAAAAATATTTTCTCATAATCAAATTTATGCATTTCTATAAAGTAACAAAGTTGTCCCGTATATAGTTTAATTATATTATTTGAGGTTAGAATTTAAAACAACTACAAAATTGTGAATATTCAAAGCAAAAACAGTTTATAATTATAAGCAAAAACATAGAAAAAGTAAATACAGGATTGGAAAGAAGGAAAAAAATATCTCTTTACATTATCAACTTACTACTTGACTCTTCTAACTTTAAGTCGCCATGGTCATTCAATTTTTCTGTGACATTTAGTTTCAGCTTTAAGACAAAAAAATCTAATTTTGGAAGCTTTGCGATGTGTTTCTCAAGATCTTCAGCATTTTCTTTTGGTTTTTGTCAATATTCATGCTCACTTAATTTATTTCTATTACCTGACATAACCTATAATTTAAAAAAAGAATACATCGTTAGAAACAATTATAACAAATAAGGAACTGCCAATCATGTGTGATTTTTGTTTTTTCACTTTTTAAATAAGAAAAACATTTTAAAATTACGTACGGTCACCCAATCCAACCTTAATTATGAATTATAATTAATTTACAATAAAATCCCAAATGGATTGGACGACCTGTCTCATACATATACACAAAAGAATGGTAAAGGCGCACTCTCAACAGCAACTCATTGACCAATCTCTCATTGGTTACTTCTATTCTGCAATGGACTAAAATATATTCTGGAAATGCTACCTCTGTAAACTGTAAGTGTGCTGCGAAAAATTGAGCACCGAAAATACAAACTGTGCTTTTAAATACTAAATATTTTATATCAAATTTTGTAAGCAATGTATTTTACTATTCTTTAACGTTAAAAATTTTAATTAAAAAAAAATATATTGTCAGCAGCCCTGCCGCCCCTCAAAATTTGCCGCCCTAGGCAGGAGCCTTTTTTGCCTCTAGTGTAAATACAGCACTGCCTTTCCGATGTTTTATCTCGAAGTTGTACTGCAGTAATTCTAAGGCCCATCTACCTAAACGACCTGTAGGCTCCTTCAAATTGTATAGCCAACGTAAACTGCTGTGATCTGTAATCACTGTGAAGTGATAACCTTCGAGATAAGGTCTGAACTTTTTCACGACCCAAACTACGGCTATGCATTCTTGTTCTGTAATGGTGTAGTTTTTCTCAGCACTCTGTAATGCACGACTGGCGAAAGCAATGACATGTTCTTCTTTGAAAGATAGCTAGTGATCCAAATGAATCAAATGGCATTCGATTGTAATGATACAATCGTTTTCCAGGTACTGGAAAAGCAGTGAACTCTTTACTTTCATCAGTTAACGGTATTTGGTGAAATGCTTGGCTCAAGTCAATTGCGAAATATATCGAGCTGATGAGAGTCTATCCAAAATTTGCGAAGTTGGACTTGTCTTCGGTTTAGGTCCCACTGCTGCAGTCTGGAGATTCGATGCATAGGCGTCCTAGGTACCTACTGGAGGAATACTAAAACTAGCCGAAGGTGCAGGAGGAAAATCGGGACAAAAGTTAAAACGTGTCCGATATGGACCAAAATTATTAAAAGGGTTAGACAAATTAAGTTGTGGAACTGTAGGAGTATCTAATGCTGCTTGCAATAGGATGCACGAAAGTTACCATACACCTCCCGAATTCCTATAACTAAAAAATGTCTCTTGAGAAACTAGGGACCTCCATGTCATTTGGTTTTTGTAACCCTAATTCTGTCGCACTCGCCGTTAGAGTATTCACGGCAGAAGATGGATTAGTGGAAACTTCAACATCTTCCTCGCTATCCGCAAATGTCGCATGCATGTGCCTAAAATGCTGATGGTAATTCACCAAACATCATTGCATTTTAGAATCGTCACCTGTAGTTTTTAATCCCAAATATCTCAGAGTATCCTGTAAGTCTTTCGTACTCAAGAAACTTGCCGAACCTACAATCGAGTCATGATTTATTTAAGGCCTCTTAGGGAACTCAAGGCTGCAAGTACTATTGTAATTTTGGAACCCAACTAAGAATGCTATTGTTAGGCGACAATTATCATGAGATACCAGTCCAATCTAAACCTGAAAATTTTAAACTCCAAAAAAGGCAACTCAAAATCTTTAAATCGTATTGTTTATTTCCGGCTACTCATTGGAGAGAGATTTCGTGGGAGCGAAGAAATAAATCAAGTGTTTGATACAGGTTTAAATGTGGAAAAAGAAAAGAGTTAAATTTATTATAATAGTTGATGAGATGAAAGAATTTACGTTTTGATTATGGATCAATGATGTGAGAGAAATTAAATAAAATATATACGTAGTTTGCAGAGAATAATCAAATTACAGGTATGCGACCTTGAGTCTAAGTCTAAATCAGACATATATACAATGTTACGTCATAGTGTAGGGATCTACTTTATCAATATTTGTACATCGAGTTTCCAACCATGTTAATACATAGGTACTTCATGACTGACTCTCGTAGTCATCTCCACCATTGTATCCAATCGACGCCATGCTCTCGTCCACTTGGTCACGACCGGTTGTGGGAAGTACATACATCTCTCATAACTGGCTAGTGTTAATAAAGACTTTTAGTGACTTTAATTGTGTCTACTTAATTCTCGACTTTTGGTTCCAACTGTTCCAAATTCTCGCATATAGTCAATGGTTATAACCGTGAATTGCCTATAATTGGTGACCCCTCTTCTGGATACATAACTTTCGACCAAAAGATTCGTGCAGTGAAGCTATAATTTTCACATTTTTGTGCAAGGCGGACTTTTGAGGCAGAGTGAAAAATGCATCCATTCCTACGTGTTCAGACACTTTCATGAAGAACTGCTTACAGACAAGGAACAACGAGAACTAACCGAATTTCCAAAGTGCCACCGACTAATGAAATTTCACACAACAAGGAGAAAGCTAAACAGGATTTTGGACGAGTCCATTTTCCGCTAACGGTGTTAAGCCAGTAACGACCACGCCGATCAAAAATTCCATCTTCTCACCAAGTACCTTCAACATTTCTCAAGGCTTTTTCATTTGCAACACCAATGCAAGCAAGATTTTTCTAAATTTTTGGACCACGCCAACCTATTTTCTGGAACTCAAAGTATTGGAGCCACGCGGCGGGAGGACGCCATCAAGTCCATTGTTCACCGGAGATTTTTGGAGGACGCTCCATTTTCCAACGTCATGCAACCTCATCCTGGACATCTTTAAGATTTCTCAACGGATTTTCTTCAAGAATCAATTTAAAACAAATGTAAGTCTTACTGCCATATTTTTCATAATTTATTGTTCACATATTCAAAATTTTTGTCACGCGGTCCAGCATTTCCATCTGCTTTTTCACATAATCTTCGCACGTTTTTCGACAATAATTTAACAAAAATTTGTACAAGCCTTGAAAAATCTTTTAACTTCAGGGCGATGGACTTACGCGGCAAAATTGACAATTTTTTGCAACGTCACAATTTTTTCTGTGTAAATGCACATCAATTCCATTCTACCGTCTAAAGTGAGTAAATTGGAAAAAATGAACTTTTTTTGTCCATAAGAAAACTCTGATGTGGCAGGGGTATGTTATCTTTTCTAAAGGTAGGATTTGACTCCATTTAAATGATTTAGCCAAGTTTTAGCTATTTTATTGTATTTATTTATCGTTTTCTTGTATTTTATTTATCTTTTGCCTTTATCGATTTTATCTTTGCTCCTTGGCTGAATTATCAATTATTTATTGATTTCTCTGTGATATCTATTTATTTATTTGCCAAACTGTTGATTCATTTGTGATCTATAAATTTTATCATGTATCTGTAAATTGATAATAGTCTGGAGGGCCGAAAACCTAAAATTTTACTGTCACAACTCTATCTAATTTCCGAAAAATGTTACAATTTTCTTAACTTTATTGCTTTCTCCAAAATATTGTTTATTTTATTATGTTAAATGCGTAAATCCCTCCCGGACGATTTTGACCCCATTTATGTAAAGAATTATGTACCATTTTAATGTCCCTTTATCTTTTAAATTTTGAAACCTCTCTCGCACCATTCATTATGTCTATTTTATAGTAATTTTGAAATCTCTCGCACCATTTTAATGTCCCATATATGTACCATTCAGTTGGCCAACATGGGAATCCAAGCTCTGAAGAGTCATGTCAAAGAGGGAACCAAGCATCAGAAAGCAGTTTTGCTTCGGAAGGCGACAGCTGATATCCGGCTATTCAGTTCTATGCCCACGGTCAAGGTAATTCGTTTATTTGACTCAAACCGGCATTGTTGCCAGAAAAAGCAAAAATGAGTGCAAACTCACCACTTAATAGCGGTTTGAATTTTAGCACAAATGTAGTGAAGTTGCCTTGTAGGCAGGCTGAATTTGCTGTTTTTCAACTTTAGTCTACTTTTCTCGCAAAATTGCATTCCAAATTGCAATTCCAAAATTGATTTTTTTCCACACATCCAGGCCGCCCCTTCCACATCGACACTTGCTGATGAGAATCCAGACGATCCGCCCGCCGTGGAGGTAGTTGAGCCCAGTACTACTCGCCTAAATATGTACTTGCAGAAGGACGACGTCACATCAGCTGAGATATTGTGGTGTCTTCAAGCGATAGAAAACCACTCTTCTGCTGCAGCCACAGGAAGACAGGTCTCTCTCTTCTCTCGGATGTTTCCTGATAGCAGTATAGCATCCTCCATGCAACTTCAGCGCACTAAGATTGGGTATAGCATCAATTATGGGCTGGCTCCCTACTACTTTGAAAAACTTCTTGCTGAC
The DNA here is from genome assembly GCA_032164275.1 of Synergus coniferae. NCBI lineage: Eukaryota > Metazoa > Arthropoda > Insecta > Hymenoptera > Cynipidae > Synergus > Synergus coniferae. The sequence goes on from JAUEJJ010000003.1 coordinate 669,934, forward strand.
ATAAAGGCAGCAGACACTTTTGTCACTTTCTTTGATGAAAGTTTGAACAAAAAGTCACAGCATCAGCAGATGGACCTCGCTGTTCGATTCTGGTCTAATATTTCTAAAGAAGTAGAAACACACTATTTCTCCTCAGCTTTTCTCGGACATAGTCGGGCGAAGGACTTAAAAGAGGCTTTCATAGGCCAGTTCAGAGAGTTATGCATGAACAAAATGGTTCAAGTGTCTATGGATGGTCCTAATGTCAACTGGGCATTTTTAAGAGAGCTAGAAAATTATCTGCGAGATATTCATGGAGTAAACCGCCCTTCTCTGATCGATATTGGTTCTTGTGGCTTGCACATTCTTAACAATAGTTTCAAGGAGGCTTTCAAATCTGTTTCCTGGGACATTGTTGGTTTTCTTAGATCTATTTACTATCTATTTAAAGACACTC
>JAUEJJ010000003.1:674839-686070 GCA_032164275.1 Synergus coniferae
ATAGTTTAAAAACTACTGATCGTACAACATTTTTTCACAGAAGTTTTTTGTTCAGTTTTGTACAAGGAATCTGTATGTACAAGGTATATGATGAGTTCAGTATATATTAGCGCCAATTCTACGGAACGTTATTTGAAAGGGAATGCTGAATATTACTTCTATGAAAGAAAAGTAGAATCTTTGCAAATAATAGAGTAGGCAATTATTATTTCACGTAAAAAATAACGAACTTAATTTTCAAAGCATAATATTTATATTTTTTCTACTATTTTCAAACGACACTGCACTTTAAAAAACACAAACCATCAGGCTAATCACTTAATGGCCACCATAGAAGTGAGGAGAGTGGGCGTTGTCTACTTCATGCCTCTTACTTACGCCGAGCCAAACCCAACAGGTTTCTGCTCCATCCCTGCATTTCATACATCCATGTACGGAACTCTTAATGCGAGTGACCTTATCTCGGGATTCTAGTGTATTCTATTAACTGCTTAATATGTAAAATATTGAGCTACAAATACGAAAACTAACCGATTTCAAGAAAAAGGGAACCAAAAAAACATTTTAAAAAATAAGAAATTTTAGAATTTTATTAAGAGAGAATACCCTATGATTATTGAGATAGTTTTCACTCAGACTAATATTTTACAAATTAAGTCCAGTTTTTTGAACTTATATACATTTCCTTACCCAAAGGCTTGAAAAATCGAAATTTTGAAAAGCTAAAACTTGTTCTGTGTTGTGCCAACAATTTTCAGTCAGACTTGTATTTTACCAATTACGTCAAATTATTTGAGCATAGAATAACTTATTCATTCGAAATTTTGAAAAAATGTAAATTTAAAAAACCTGAAATTTGTGCTGAATTATGCTAGGAGGTGCTGAGTTTTTATTTTGCAAATGGCGGAGTTGGCAAAAAAAAGTTTATTATTAAATTTTAGCTTTAATTTTGATATTCTCAAAAACTTTTTGCAGCACAATTAGGGAACAAATGTAGTACAATTACTAAGTTACAATTATTTGAATACGTACATTAAAAGCTGTCAAAATATGTGGATACACACGAATCTTTCATATGCAAATTTCCTTGCGTTTTTAAGGCAAAAAAGGGAAAATTTAACTTTCTTTAGTAGCACACAAAACGAAGAAGAGTTGAAAATTTTTCGCGAACTTTATAGTTCAAAAAAAGCGCGAGATAGGTATGTAGACGCCAAAAAGGGCGGACATTTTATAAATATTGACAGCTATGAGTTCACAGAGACATGTCTGACGATGAGAAACACTAAGCTGCTCAAGCCATTATCATCATTTCTATGAAGGCTGTACTGTGCTGGTCTCATTCGGCGATAGTTTGGCGGGAATGATTTGAAATGTAAAGAAGAAAATGATCTGCGATTTTAAAGATTCATTCGATTTTTGACATTTTTATATGATGTGGTAATGTAAATGTATTGTATATATGTCACTAAAACTTGTTAACAATTGAATGAAACTTTAAAATCGTATATCATGTTTTTTATTACATTTCAAATAATTCCCGACAAACTATCGCCGAATGAGGTCAGCAGAGTACGGCCTTCATAGAAATGACGACAATGGCCCTGCCGAAAAGAAAGGAAGTTTCGGAAAGAAAACGCTTTCTGACGCTTTCCGAATTTTATGTGAACTTTATTTCCAAAATCTTTCCGAATCTTGCCGTTCCGAAGATTTCCGATTTTTTCCGAACGTCCCAATATCTCGTTCTGAAGCTTTCCGCAGTGTCCTACTACGTAGTTCATTCCGAATTCTTTCCGAATAACTGTCCCACAAACAAATTAAAGATATAAAATTATGAAGTTATTACGAATGTTTAAATTAAATTAATATATTATTAATATCAGATTAACATCAATAAAAATACATTTTTATAATATACAGCGTGTAAGCAGGAAATTTTATGCGCTCGCTTGCACACTACTTGCAAGCGGAGCGTGTGACCAGGCCTTAAGAGAACAGAAAGAGTGGGGACGATACATATATAGAGTGTAGAGGGAAGATTGTATAGAACTGGTTCACAGAGGCATGCATGGAGACTAGACATATAATAATATTCAGCATTCCCTTTCAAATAACGCGCGGCTCATGCGCGTTCTACTAGCCAATTCCGAGTTTCTAACACTTGGAGTGGGAGTAACTTCGTCCCTCCCGAATAGGAAATTTTATGCGCTCGCTTGCACTTTGCTTGCAAGCGGAGTGCGTGACTGGGCCTTTAGAATCCAGAGCATGGATGTATGAAATATAGGGATGGAGCACAAACGTGTGGGTTCTGGCTCGGCGTAAGGTGCACGAAGTAGACCACGCCCACTCTCCCTACTTCTATGGTGGACATTCAGTGATTGGCCTGTTGGTTTATGTTGGTCAAAGTGCAGTGTCGTTTGAAAATAGTAGTAAAAAATATAAATATTATGTTTTGAAAATGAGGTTCGTTATTTTTTACGTGAAATAATAATTGTCTATTCTATTATTTGCAAAGATTCTACTTTTCTTTCATAGAAATAATATTCAGCATTCCTTTTCAAATAACGCGCGGCTCATGCGCGTTCTACTAGCCAATCCTGAGTTATCCATCATTAGAGTGGAAGTAACTTCGTCCCTCCCGAAGTACCAAGTATATCCCCTCGTCGAAGATGGGACTTTGTGCTCCATCCCATTAATTCTTACATCCATGATCCAGAGGGGTGTCGTAGTTCAAGTATAAATCCGATAAGATGGCGCTTCGATCAGGTAGCCCGTACAGAAGGTCTAGAGAGAGTGTGGCAACCGAGCTTGACTTTGGTTTGACCTTCGTAAAAGGGGCGTGATTTTATTTACCACTTGCTGACTGGCTCCGCCATTTTCCGGTAGCTTCCGCCACATATAGGGTACATATATATACACATGCATATATTCATTCTTCATATATAGTACGTGTTCGTTTCATGTACATGATCTGTGTTTGCATACGTAAACCAACGTATAGCAAAAATACTAAAATTCATTAAAACTTGACATTTTCTATCAATATAAAAAAATCATTAAATATTAAAGAAAGAAAGAATGTAAAAAAAACTATTAAAACTTGATATTTTTTATGAATATAAAGGCATTTCAAGTTTTTAATGAATATTAGTATTTTTACTATACATAGCGATGCAAAACCCGGGCTACTACAAAGGGTTTAGAGACCGTAGAGGGAAAATAGGTATAGAGAATAGAGGCGACAATGGCCACCAAACTTAAAATATGGACGCGGGGAGCGAAACGTCAGGGGATAGGTTTAGTTGTGCTTCCAACAGCGTGATGTCCCTGTTTCATTTTACTAGCATCTCACGGATATAGATTAATGCTTGGCTGTTTAGTGGCAAGGAGCAAAAGTGTGCGTGTGTATCTGAAGGAACCCACGTGCATCGGTAGTCGGTTCCCGCTACAATCTACATGAACAAAATTTTAAACCATCGAAAGTTCTTATTCTCTTTACGCCTGGTCTGTTACAGTCCGTTGAGTGTATTTGCTGATCATTTAGATGTTTGAGCGTGGAAAGAGTCTTACCTCTACTAAAGATATCCCCTACACGTTTCTAGCTCCGAGCTAAAAATTTGTAAAGATTTTTAAAAATAATTTTAGAAATATGTTATACAATACATTTTTAATCTATTTTTTACAAGGTCAAACTTCTAAATAAATAAAAAATGATAAATATTCATAATCAACGTTCAATAAGAAACATTCACCAAATGGAAATTATTTTTTTAATTAACATAACCTTTGCTGTAAATAATTTCCGTAAACAAATATGTTGTTTTTTCTTTTTTATCAGCGCTACATTTTTTCTCGTTAAAGACACTAGAAATTAATAGGCAATGCAATATAATAAAAGGAATTGCAAAAAGTCTACATTTATAATTGTTATAAACAAAATACCTAAATACATATTCAAAATTGAACCGCCGCACCGTAGAACGTCATATAAAATTTATTGGCCCGAGCGCAATGACTTCTCACCCCTTTAAAAATTGTTTTTGAACTTTAATTTTTATAAATTTAATTCAATTAATTCCTCTGCGGCGGTTCAATTGACAATTTTCTATGAAAAAATTTTTTGTTTAAATCACACGATACTCTAATAAGGATACAAAGGATACTGTAGGTAAAAGTTATACCCTCGCATTGTTAACTGAAATTGTTATTAATAAATTACATAAACAAATTATCTAAATCTGCATTTTGAATTCGAAAAAAATTTTTGTTTTCTTTATCATTCAGTCCTTTTCAGGGCTCCAGAACATTAAAATGTTATAAATGTTATGATTTACAGAATAATTGAGACTCAGGATTCTATAACCCCGCATAAAATTTGCCTACTCTCATATATAAAAATATTTAAACAGCGCCAGAAGGAAAAAAGATGCCCCATGAAATTCCCTGCAAAGTGATGTATTTAAAACTTGAATGTTCGAAAAATGAATTTCAAGCCATCAAGGGTCAACTCGAAAGGCCTCAAGCAACCAGGCAAATTTTATGCGGGTTATAGAATCCTGAGTCTCAATTATTGTTTACAATTTTTTTAATTAATAATTTTAATTATTCATTTTACTAAATTTAATAAATTTAATCATTTTAAAAATTATATTTATATTTCCAAAAATTACCTGTATTAAAATACATTTATAACATACATAAGTTAATAATATTTATAAAATTGTCAAGAATTCCAAGTGTGCAACATGACACAGAAAATATTTTAAATAGAAAAAGTATATACTTTTTAAATGTTATTTCTGAACTTATATTAAAAAAATATTTTTAAACTGATTGAGTTATATTTTTATATTATTACTACCTCTATAAACAAAGAAAAATGAACCATTTCTTAGTACTAAGCAGACTCGTAGGCCTCAGAGGAAAAAGATAGAGCTTGAAAACTCGCCAGAGCCAGGCAAAAGCTCTCTGCATTTTTTTTACAGATTACATTGTACCCGAAAACCTAGGTTTAACTCATATATGGTACACGGCGCACCATCTTTTGCCCCATGCCACTTACTCCCTCTACGTAGAGACAGTGTGGCAACCGAGCTTGAGTTTGGTTTGACCTTGCTTGAAAACAGGTACCTCGTACTGATTGTCTCCGCCATAGTTAGGGCCCTTCCGTCACATATAGGCTACATATATATACACAATACACATGCATATATTCATATATTTATTCGTTTCATATACATGATCTGTGTTTTTGTGTAAGTAAACCATGCACCTAATCTAACCTGAAACATAACATGGTGAACCCCGCGAACCTTCCCTAACAATGGCGGCTTCCGACTCGGTTGCCACACTGTATCTAGACCCTCTATACTGGCTACCTGATCGGAGCGCATCTTATCGGATTTATATTTGAATTAGCTCGTCTTCCCTCTGTGTGCTACCAAAAAAGTGAAATTTACCTTTTTTTTCTTCAAAATGTCGAACAAATTTATACATGGAAAGTTGACAGAATTAGAGTTTTTCTACACTGATGGCCTTCAAATTCCATCAGCCTTAAAAAATCTCTAAAATTCCACCGATATGGAAAATATAATAGTGCCATTCGATTCTGCGAAAAAAATTATAAAAATTTAAAATATTTATTCCATCCAATTGGTGGTGACACATAAATAAATAATAGGTACTTATGAATGTATTTATACTACCTCACCAGTTGGGTATATAAAAACTTTGCGAAAATTATCGTTAAATCTTTTTTCCCTTGTTCTATAGACGAAAAAAAAAGTACACGTATTTTTTTTTTCAATCTGATATTGATATTATAATTTTCGAGATATCGAATTTTCAATTTTTCGATTCCAAAAAAAAAAAAAAACAGGTTTTCTTATAATGCTTCGCAAATCGACCATTTTTCGAATAAGAATTTAAAATTTTAGGACGAAATGTACAATACGGTCCACTTCAAAGTACATATTTGAACGATTAAAAATTCATTTTTTGAATAATTGTTACGAAACAATTTCTTAAACAATTTCAAATACCTATTTAGAAAAATCCCTCTCCGATTTGAATAAAATTTTCTGTAATTTATTATTATAGTATGTGGAATATTGAACATTAAAAAGTAGACAATTGAATACTTTATTAAATATAATTTATTTCTTTCGTGCGCGAGCTGAGAAGCGCGAGCCGGGCGCACAGTGGTCCAGATTTTCCAGTATATTATTTTTTACCTATGTGCAATCTAATAACGTTCAACAGAAATCAATAGAAATTTATGCACAGATACAAATATCATAAGAATAAATAATTAAAGCAAAAATTTCGCTGTTATAAACAAATATACATTTATAGAACCTTCATAAGATTAAATATTTTCTCTTCATGAAAAATCATCTTTAAACACACCACAATGTTATTTGACATTAAAGATGTTGTTAGGCATAAGTACTAGTCATTGCTATTCACAAATTATATAAACCATTGCATTATATTTGTGTTTTGACAGAAAAAAATAATTTTTTCGCGAAGACTAGCTGCTGGGAATGACTGTGTGTTGTTAATAAATAATATAAATAATTACATTGTATTTTTGTGACTTTACAATTTCAATTATTATTAACAAATAATTTACACAATTATTAATACAAATTGAAATTCTTGATTCACAATGAAAGTTCTCAGCTAGATAGTATAGAAAAGTCATCGGCTAGCAAGGCTTTGTGAAAAAATAATATTTTCCTGTAAAAACACAAATATAATGCAATGGTTTATATAATTTGTGAATAGCAATGACTAGTACTTATGCCTAACAACATCTTTAATGTGAAATAACATTGTGGTGCGTTTAAAGATGATTTTTCATGAAGAGAAATTATTTAATCATATAAAAGTTCTATAAATGTATATTTGTTTACAAAATTTATTTATAACAGAAATGTTTGCTTTAATTATTTATTCTTATGATATTTGTATCTGCGCATCAATTTCTGTTGATTTCACACGCGAAAGAAATAAATCATATTTAATAAAGTATTCAATTGTCCACTTTTTAATTTTGAGGCAATATTCCACATACTATAATAACAAAGTACAGAAAATGTTATTCAAATCGGAGAGGACGTTTTCGAAGTACTTCAAATTGTTTAAGAAATTGTTTCGTAACAATTACTCAACAAATGAATTTTTGACGGTACAAATGTGCACTTTAAAGTGGACCGTATTGCACATTTCGTCCTAAAATTTGAAAAACTTATTCGAAAAATGGTTGATTTACAAAAAAAAGTTTCAACGATATCGAAAATTTTGTTGTAAATTTGAAATGGAATTACCCATATAATTTATGTCATTTCTTTTGTAGAATCGAATGGCACTATTATGTTTTCTGTATGTCGTTTTTTAAATAATTTGTTTAAGCAAAAAATGTTTTAAAAAATTGAAAACAATTTTTTTCTCTTGAAAAGTATTCTATTAATTTTTATGTTATTAGAAATGATGCCAAATAAACTATCAAACAAAACTTTATAATATTTAAATCAAGCATATATCCGTATTCACAATTGTATAATATTGTGAGATAAATTTGTTTATGTTGACACGTAGTAAATATGTAGACATAATCAGCCCTATCTGACAGCTCGGTTTTAAGCCGAAAACCTTAGGCAAAGATATACTTCCACTTGTAACGTCACCGAAAATAATCCGCTAGAGGCGCAGCTGCGCTTCGGCTCGGTTTTTACATTGTCTCCTATGAGATGATGATGTAAATAATTAAAAATAAAATGATTTAGTAGTTAAAAATCATTAAAATCATATTTTGATAACTTAAAAATAATAATTATTCATATTAAAAAAGCAAACATAGGAAAAATCATAAAAATATAAGAAGAAAATTAAAAACAAGATACCGCTTTCATATATAGACATTTGAATTACGAACATTAATATTATAATAATTAAAATAATAATAATTCAACAAAATATATAATAAATAAGTGTATTTAAAGTAATTTATTTATACAATAATTGTTTGTCTAATCCATGAAATATATGATAACAATTTTAGAAGATTGCAAATAAAATTTATCTAATTTTTTGAAAATATAAATATGTTTTGCATGTTTAATTATTGTTTATAAGAAATTTAATTTAAGTATTATAGAATATTACGTGTCCCTGAAATATAAATATAAGAAGTTATCCGCACTTTTCTCCTTAAATGAAAAAGTACGTTATTGAAAAATATATAATTAAAGAATGACAGCGATTTTGCAAATTACTTTTTAAATAAAGTTAATAATAAAATTTCGTACATTCATGGATTAGACAATGAATTATTATATAATTAAATTATATTGAATACACTATTATTTATTAAGTATTTGGCTGAATTATTATTATTTTAATTATTATAATGTTAATGTTTGAAAATCAAATGTCTATATATATGAAAGCGGTATCTTGTTTTTCATTTTCCTCTTATATTTTTATGATTTTTCCTATGTTTGCTTTTTTAATGTGAATAATTATTATTTTTAAGTTATAGAAATATGATTTTAATGATTTTTAACTATTAAAACATTTCATTTTTAATTTTTATATCATCTCAAAGGAGACAATGAAAAACCGGGCCGAAGCGCAGCTGCGCCTTTAGCGGATTAGTTTCGGTGACGTCATAAGTGGAAGTATATATTTACAGCCATTTTTATGCCCGTCGGATAGGGCTGGCCATAATTAAGTACTTAAATAAAAATTTGAATTCATTGCACATGCCTTACATGTATTTTACTCAATTGGAAATTTTACATTTTATCAAAATTTCAAACATTCTTAACTTTCATATAAATATTGTGCATACATACGTACACTCATCGTCATATATGCCTTAACATTTGTCTCTCATCCCTTTCGTTAGTTTCAAATTTGAGGGAGTGAGATGCGAATATGACAAATGTTAAGGCATATATGAAGATAAGTGTACCATATACATAATAATTAAACCTAATTTTATCAAGGGAAATGTTACATCTAATTCCTGATAAAATTTAAAATTTTACTTCGTGTTTCATATAATTTAAATTTCACTTCTTCAATTAGAATATTTATGAAAGCCATAAAAGTATTACCTTATGTATATTTAACAACCAAGAAAGATTAACTCAGATTGTTTTATGAAATGATGAAATAACGCAAGAATCATGGATTTTTACACCAGATGCAATACCAAGTGCCAAGTGCCAACTAACTACCGCATGTTTGTAATTTAGGTTAGGTAAATTCACCACATTTCATTTTAGGCCTGAGCATAATGGTGAACTAATCCCCATAACTTGAACCCAAAGATGATTCAGTCCCAGTGTTGGGAAAGTAAAATACCTTAGGTAAATTACATGGTTTTTAACAGTAATTTACTAGGTATTTTACCTCACTAGTTTTCTACACAACGTAAATTACCAGAATACAGAACTTTACGCTTTTACAGTTCCCGTCGCTCGCATGGATGTATGAATTAACGGGTTGTAGCATAAAGTCCTATCCTGGACGAGGGGCTAAACTTGGTACATCGGGAGGGACGAAGTTACTTCCACCTCTGCTTCCACTCTGCTTCCACTTTAATGATGGATAACTCGGGATAGGCTAGTGGAACGCGCATGAGCCGCACGGGCCGCGCGTTATTTGAAAGGAAATGCTGAATATTATTTCTATGAAAGAAAAGTAGAATCTTTGCAAATAATAGAATAGACAATTATTATTTCACGTAAAAAATAACGAACCTCATTTTCAAAGCATAATATTTATATTTTTTACTACTATTTTCAAACGATACTGCACTTTAACCGTAGATGGAAGATAGGTATAGAGGCGACACTAATCTCTGGAGGCGACAATGCCCACCAAGCTTAAAATATTGGCACGGAGAGCGGAACGTCAGGGGATGGATTTAGTTGTGCTGCCAACAGCGTGATGGCGCTGTTACATTTTACTATCAACTCACGGATATAGATTATGTGCTTGGCTGAGTTAGTGGCAAGAGGCAAAAGATCATGGGCAAAAGTGTGTCCGTTGAGTGTATTTGCTGATCATTTTGAAGTTTGAGCGTGGAAAGAGCCGAAAGAGTCTTACCTCTGCTAAAGATATATCCCCTACACGTTTCTAGCTTCGGGCTAAGAATTTTTTAAGATTTTTAAAAATAATTTTAGAAACATGTTATACAATACATTTTTAATGTATTTCTTATAAGGTCAATCTTCTAAATAAGTAAATGATAAATATTCATAATCAACGTTCAATAATAAACATTCAACAAATGGAAATATTTTTTTTAATTAACATAACCTTTGCTGTAAACAATTTCCGTAAACAAATATGTTGTTTTTACTTTATTATCAACTTTAAATTTTTTTTCGTTAAAAACAAAAGGAATTTTAATAGGCAGCTCAAAATATAATAAAAAGAATTGGAAAAAATTCTACATTTATAATTGTTTAAATAAAATACCTAAATAAATTTTCAAAATTTACATTTTTTGTTGAAAAAAATATTTGATTCTATCACACGATATTAATAAGGACAGAAGGATACTAAAGGTTTTATAGCAGGGAAGGAATAAGGAGGATAATAAATAAATGTTCTTTTATTTTAATTTGAGTAGAAGTATTTTATTCAAGAAGGTCTTTCTGAATCGAGAGCAGTCAAAGAACTAACTAAAGGCATGGCTCTCTGTGACACACTCTCCATGCCACCAAAGTTGTTTATATAAACATTCTGGAGAATAAGTCGATCATGATTATTCTCAGAAATATATCCAAGTATCATGTATTATAAATTGACAAGAATTATTTTTGCTTATTCCAATACTCCCACTCAAAAATAATCTATAAAGATTAACATAAAAACTTATATTTTTATTTCTGGGGATTTAACTGGTCTATTATTAAAGTTACTGATTGGAAAACCCCAGTAGAAAAACCCAATTAGACCATTATAGATTATAGTATACATGCACTTATACAATATATGCATTTATATATATTTGTTTGAGTAAATAATTAAATAAAAGCGTCCGCTAGCTGATTACCTGTGGAAATATATTCAAGTGTTACTTCCTTTTGTTCAATTTTTTCTCTTGAAAAATGATATTTAATATCTATATGTTTTGAACGTTTATGATCTGTTGGATTATTTGCAATTGCAATACACCCATTATTGTCTTCAAAGATAGTTATTGGTTTTAA